>JAQBSW010013605.1:0-13558 GCA_029291075.1 Eudiplozoon nipponicum | reverse complement strand
TGATAATTACTATAGGAGGTAATATTCAGAAACATATTTTTATGAACACTACTTTCTAAAAAATTTCCAACACAAAGGTTCTTTGATAGAACAAATCATATTAATATAAGGAAAAAACAATCAGTTGTGATAGTGACAATTGGAAATGAGAGCAACAGTATTTATTTCCAGTCGCGATTTGATTACAGATTTCAGTCTTTCGGAATTGAAGTATCATTTCACTAGTAATAATAGTGTAGTGGATATGAAAAACGGAAGATAAACCAACGATGAGTAGGTAAACCAGTAATGGATCTCGCCTATATCTACAATATCTGTTTTGACGCCACTCATAGTTACCATATTAAAAATGCTGCAAAAAGGTAAGTTAGTTTAATTAAATGCAGGCTTGTATGCGGAAGAGTTAAAGCCGCAAACAATGTTCAATGAAAGAAAATATTATCATAGACAGCAATACGTAAGTATTTATAATCTTATGACACACAGTCCATTAACTATAAAAATATTAAACTATTGGTGGTTTTAGTGAAATTTGATAGTAAAGCTCCGAAAGTTACTTATATCAAATGGTTTTCCACATCACATTGCCAAGAACCATTTATCGCTTATATTTTGTTTTGAGACGTCAGTAGCCAAATTTACTTTCAGCAGCCCAAACTTTTCCTCTAATCCTGCTACGTTTGATCGCATTCGGTCACAGTTCACTTAATCCTACGCGTTAAGTTTAAAGTAAAATCGAAATCGAGACTTCCTATGTGAGAGTACGGTTTTATTTCGATAATTTCGGAAGTTCTCATGCCGGTATTATAAACATGGGTTCGTCGGGCGTCAGGCCGGAAATTTCGTTGTCACGAGCTACATGTAAAGTGGCCTGGCCAGAGCACTGATTTTCATACAATAAAACTGTATCGCGTGCGCAATCAAAATCAAGCACTTTGACGTCAACACTCAAAGCGTATGCTGAAGTGAAATTAATTATACAGCTTAAAATGGAAAGAATGAGCAACCTATTCGAACAACACTGCTGGTAGTAAAATCGTGCAATAATTTAACGTAAACTGTAAACAAACTATAAATATTTCAGTAAAGAGCTCGTAAAATGTTTTGAAGTGTAACATGAACACTGTGTCTGATCAGAAAATCCAGTAGTAAATCGCGGTCCACATTTGAAGTCTAGAAAGATGCCCATTGTGGGATCATGCAGAGCTATACAAAAGCCAAAAGTGACTAATGTTTAACTGCCATATAATCACATAAGTGGTTCATGGTTATATGTGGACTGTAAAAGTACACCAGGTCGCCCATTCCTAGTGATGGTTTGTATTCGGAGATTTCCTTCTCTTAGATCGTCTGCCAACCAAGGCTGATGAGCACTATCTGCCCAGATGCCAGTGGTCAAAGTTTCCTTCAGCAGCCGAAACTTGCCCTTCGCGTCTGGCACGCTTGCTCTCATTCCGTCAGTACACATTTAACAATAAAAGTAACCGCGCAGTTTGACAAAACTCGAGGCTTCAAATGAAACAAGATGATGGCTGTGTCCCATTTAGACCCGGCAAGGTTCAAGCTACCATTCCCGGACAGACTAGCTATTATGGGATGATGGTACACAAGTCGCATTTTAGGTAACTGTATGAAGATAAAACTCATGGTCATACAGTATAGAAAACTCGTGATTCTCTGCGACAGCGCTACACTATCGAGACCAATAACCTAGAAACGACTGTCATTAAGCTCAAATGATGTTAGTTATAGCATGAAATGAAATTTCATTTTTGGAAGGTGATAATGATCTTAGACACAGTCCAAATTACAGATAAAGTAATTCCATTTCATATAGTACAAAATCGGTCATTAATCAAAGTACAAATTATTTCAAAATCATTCTCGAATAAGAATGTTTGCAAATGATCAGGACCATAATTTCACTCCACAAGTGCAACTGTACAAAGCAGTTAAAATAGACCATTTTGAAGCAGATCTAAACTTGACTGAACTATTACATTCCTTATAAAGTATTAAAATTGTTGTTCAGATTAAATTAGATTGTTTGTTTACATCAAAAGAATAGCAAAACATTTTATCAACAGATTTTCCAACACAACATAAGCACAAAAAACCAAAATTTCACCTTCAGTTAATGTCAAAATTTATGTTTATCTTGTTGCAAAGAGTGTCATAAGTAGCAATTTTTTCCGTTTTCCACTTAGTAATATATGAAAAGCAATTCAGTTTTGTTTGTTTTTTTAATGTGATAAAAAATTTCGCAATTTTTACCCCGTTTGATGACTGTTTAACCTGAAGCGGGCAACACTTCTGCAAGAGTCTAACATATTTAAGAAAACACATCTAAAACAAGGTAGATTTTAACATTTTTTTGAAATTTGATTGCGGAGTGCCAGCTTCATAGTTTCCAATACCGCGTTTTGCGTACGCGGGTTGTAGGTTTGCACTAACAGTTTCAAAAACATCCGATTGATCCCAATTTCCATTTCCTTTTTGTCTTGGATCGGGCTGGGTTTGTATTCGTCCCTTTCTTCCGAAGACTTCAACATCGTTCATACTAACCAATGGAAATGCGGTTCTATCACATCTTTGTTTACTGGCGACGTTTCGGTGCATACTTTCCAGTATCATCTGCTATTTTGAGTATTGTGCTGTGTATAGTTTCCTGAGTATGGTGATGGAAATTATGCACCGAAACATCGCCAATAAAAAAATGTAATAGAACCGCACCGGTTAGTTTCATTAATTTCGATTTAAGATGCTTTACATATCTAAAATTCATAATCAAAACAATGAGCTTCCACATAGACCGCGCAACAAGATCGAGAGGTGATTTCTCTATCTACACCGTTCGCGAAATTTGATGGACTGAGATTTTCAGTGCTTGACAAGTTTCGACTGATAGATTGAAGGTGTCCAAAATCTTGAAGGACTAAATTAAATTTATACGTCAGATCTTCACAGGCTGCTCAAAAGGTTCGGTACGTTTCTACACTGAAACACCCAATAGCATGTAAGGTAATAGTTTTGTAACCGATGCGCGACTGGAAGTCTCAAAAACTACCATGCGAACACCTCCGAGTTTCTCAACAGATTCTGCGTGCTGAAGCAGTAAGGTGATAGTAGAGAGAAAAAAGGCATTTAAGCTCGATTACTAAGAGACAAGTTGATGCTTGGTCAAGTGCGCCATTTAAGGTGTGTGCGTAAGATATTTAGAAATGACTAACAGACCGAGCATATGCATAGACGTCCTTGCAGTCTTGTTGCACAGTTTTATTCACTTTCTGCACACAGATGGGTGTGCAGAGTGTGAATGGCCTTTAGAAGCAGTATTGTAATAGAAAATAGCATGAAATGGAATGTGCTGGAGGTCGAACCTGTGCAGTTGAATTCGAGTTGAAGCCGCATTTCCGGAAACTTTACATGAAGTTATCTCTATTACTACTTGAATACACATTCTTTTAGGAGATTGTATTGTCGACTGTCCAACATTTCTTGATTAAATATATAGTGGACATAAAACGTAGTACTGGGTACTACTGATAAGTCGCCAGTAAGCACGACACACATGTGAACATGAGATTATACCTTTCATTCATGCTTACTATAGTTTATTCTTCATATGCATAGACGTCCTTGCAGTCTTGTTGCACAGTTTTATTCACTTTCTGCACACAGATGGGTGTGCAGAGTGTGAATGGCCTGTAGAAGCAGTATTGTAATAGAAAATAGCATGAAATGGAATGTGCTGGAGGTCGAACCTGTGAAGCACTCGTAGTAAACTCACGGATCCTGAACAAGACAATACTATCCATCGAGTCAATATAAAGTAAAGTCGTTTACAGTGGCGTGTCAACATTACATCATGTGATAGACCTTTATACATCTCCAGACACGACGTCGCTAGTTGTGCTAAAATACACTGTTCTCCACAAAAGCAGGATAAAATTTATACCATTCTAAGCTACTTGCACTCAGATCCATTCAAAGTACGGCTATTGCGCATTTAGTGTTGCGCACCCAGTTACATTAGTTCAAATGGGACCAAAGGATAAACTAAAGTAAGCATGAACGAAAGGTATAATCTCATGTGCACATGTGTGTCGTGCTTACTGGCGACTTATCAGTAGTACTCAGTACTACGTTTTATGTCCACTATATATTTAATCAAGAAATGTTGGACAGTCGACGATACAATCTCCTAAAAGAATGTGTATTCAAGTAGTAATAGAGATAACTTCATGTAAAGTTTCCGGAAATGCGGCTTCAACTCGAATTTACTATATGTAATATATACCGAACCAGTAAAGGGTGACAACACAATGGTTTTCGAGATACCGAAATTGCAAATAGTACTGACACAATGGTTCTGAGAAAGGCCAAATTTAATTAAAACTGAAGCAGTAACCTTTTACAAATTTCTGGATTCCCAAAAACCGTGAGCATACAGGGACTGCTTCCGATATATTTTTATATATTCGGTACGTATGCTTCTACAAAACCAAAAACAGGTCACCTACTCGTAACCTAGAATACTATATACCGATGTTCACAGCCCTCCGGTTAACGTCTTCGCAGCATACTGGATAACATAAAGGCCTCATCACAAATGGCAGAATCATATTTTAGTTGTGCAGTACACTGGCTGTGAAGAGTTAACAGGCTCACGAAGAAAGATCGCTTAAAATCATAAAGTCAATGGATAATCTAACATTGAGCTTAAGCGGCACAAGATCATCAAAACCAGAATCCTGAAAACCGCTGTATGTAGACTTGCGTCTTATGGCTCTATTACGAAACATCATCATCATCATTATGTCCAGCCATACAAGAATAAAAAATGACTAATGTAGCCATGATGAGTTAAAAAAGTATATAAGTGAATTTAGACAAATTATTAGTGAGATTTACGAGAGAGAGAGAGCGACAGAGAGAGAAGGAATACCTTGTTACTATGAGTAAATTTATCAGGACCACTCACAGAAATGAGGCAAACTAAACCTCTCCACAATACCATTATGACCAAGTTAGCATTCGGGCAAGGCGACATCAGCAATACAGATGTCTTCCGGATTTCACTATATCACGCCATAAACAAACCAAACCTCGCAGATAGCTTTGGCCTACTAAGAAAAGAAAGTTACGAAGATGATTATACTAGATATCTGCAACAAGATCGCCACTTAGCTCAATTCGATGCCATATCACTAAGGGTTTCTAAACGAGGGCTACGAACCAGGATATGTGTCTAGTCACTTTCTCCTTAGTTTCATTTGGAGCTCGTTCATATGGGCGTAGATTCTAACAGTCTCATCCAAAAGAACGTACAGAAGCATCCAGAATTACAGTCCTATAGAAGGATTCAAATTTTGAGAGTTTACGTTTATCAAATTGCAAAAACTTATTCTGGCAAGAAAAAGTCATGACCAGCTAAGTTTTCTGACCAGGTTTGTCCATCCCAAAATCATTTCCAATCCAACATAGTGGTAAGTCAAAATTTTCTGATTTGTAGCAATTTCACAGCTATACCAGTAAGACACAGGACTTTACTAATATAAGTGCAAATGCATTTGCACCTAAATGCAAATGTATATAAATTCAAACATAAATGTATGCAAATATACACACCTGAGTTTCAGGAAAATCAGTTCCAGAACACTATTTTCTCATTCTTCTAGGACCGAAATTGTGTTCTAGTAAATAAAATTGGTCGTGTGCTTAGCAAAAGACTATCAATGACAATTTTTTTCATTTCTTAACACATTTGAGCAGAATGTTAGCGAAAACACTACACCACTTTTAAGTGGGTAAACATAGTTTGGTTGGCATGTGCAACATAGAGGATTAACTTTTTGCGCTCTAAAAATAACGTCTCGCCTAATGGTCAAATTTGCATAACTTAAAAAACAAAGTTTTCGCACATGTGTATTCGATGAAAAGCGATAAAAAGAGACAATGCAAAATATTTAACAATCTGTCACGATCAAATTATCCATATGTTAATATACAACAGACTAAACAGCCTACAATGAAAGCAACGAAATATTTATACACAAAAGCACGTATCGCATACATGAACCAGAACACGAATATTATTTTAACATAAAATTTAATTTATGTATACACTGAGGTATCTAAATACGTTATATAAGTCGATTTAACTACTCATCCTTCTGTAAGTTTATGGACTAGCCCACATCCATTTAAACGATCATTAAGGATTTTAACAATACCCAATAGAATTAAATGCACCGACCATGATAGTGTCAACCTTAACTAATAAACCGATAACTATCTTGGAAAAAAATGGCTTAAAACGTGCTTGTATCTAAATGCTAAAATGGCCAGAATCTACGTGATAATACGACGACCAGCACTAGGCATTTGGCAGCGGGTTCTGCAAACACAGGTGAAATATTTCTAACGGTACCCTAACTTTTCTCTCAGAACGACATACAATGATTGCCATTACCGGAACATTTATATATTAGGTGTTGCGAACCTAGTAACAAATTAGTTTAGTTGTGACCAGAAGGATAAACCAAAGATAGCATCAACTGAAAGTAAAATCTCATGCACATTCGTTTCGTGCTTACTGGCGACTCATTAATAGGAGCCGGTATTACGCCGTTTATCGACTTAATAATTTGGTGAGGAATGTTGGAAAACAGGACGGTAAAATCTTCTACACGAATGTGTAAACCTGTAGTAGTGAAGCTAACATCATATAAAGGCTTCGATAATGCGACTTCAACACTAACTCACACTATGTAATATATATACCGGGTCTGTTTGTACCATATACCGACTCGGTAACAATAGTGTTAGTACCATGTACCTTTTCGGTACTATAATTTTGGTATCGGGTACTGACAAAATAGCCAGTGTTGGTACCCTTTACAGACCAAATATATAGTGGTTAAAGAGCGTAATACCGGCTCCTACTGATGAGTCGCCAGTAAGCTCGAAACGAATGTGCAAGAGATTATACTTTCCGTTCATGCTGCCTTTGGTTTATCCTTCTGGTCACAACTGAACTAATTTGTTACTAGGTTCGCAAAACCTAATACATACTTGCATATATATTAGTTCTTCGCAACAAACAGTATGTAACTGTAATATATTAAATTAAATGATGTCATGCTTACCGCGAAATGTGATAACTGATATCGATGAAGGCCAGAGTGTATGGCTTAACTGGAGTAACAGGTGTTCGGAAATTGTTGTAATTCTCATTTTGGGTGAACTTTAGCATAAATTTATATCCATCAGGTTGATATCATGTACCGACTCGGAAACCATAGTGTTAGTATCCGGTACTCATCGATTTAAAAAAGGTATCAGTTACTAACACAATAGCCATAGTGTTAGTATCCTTTACAGACTCAGTAAACATATTATATAGAGTGAGCTAGCGTTGAAGTCGCATTTACGAAACTTTATATGATGTTAGCTTCACTACAGAAGGTTTACACATACGTCTAGGAGATTTTACCGTCCTATCTTCCCACATTCAATACTTTTTCGCTTCTTTGGCGCTTGAACCTCGTTAGCCAGTTTCAGTCATGCTCTGAAACTGCAAACTAAATGTTACAACGCGTCGGCACATGTGACTGCGAGAGTTTTCTATATTGTGCGACAAATACAAAAGTGGGATTGAAGTTTATCGCAAGATCGCAAAATTGTGTACTTTTTAAGGAAACAGTAGATTACGAAATTTTATTACCAGTTTATTTCGGAAGGCTTTATTTATGTGGCTAGCAATTCATTATAATCGCAAGCATCTAAATTTTTATCATAAACTTCACCAATAAAGTAGAAAGTAAAAGAGCGTAGGTGTCGTTACTCCATACTAGGAAATAGTTAATGGCGTCATTAACTAAATAGTTGTATAAATACATAAAATATCGATAATTCTTTATTTAGTAAAAAATAACAATATGAGAAAATTTAAGAGTGGATCAGTTTACACATGACACCTGTCTACAAGATTAAAATGGAATTTCAAGAAAAACGAAAAGGTAAACCAAAAGACGAGGGAAAAGGGAGAGAAAGAGAGAGAGAGAGAGAGAGAGAGACACACACACACAAAGGTGAAATAAGAACAAATTGGCTAAGATACATAGAGAATTTTTCTAATATCTGTGGTCAGGACAATTTTATTTTAGCTGATGCTAAACATAATTTATACGGGTGATATAATATGTTAGATATGATATGCTGTTACTTCTAGTATGGGTATTTTATATCGAATTGATCAGTTTATTCAATTCAAAAATAATGGATTGCGCGAGTAGGGATAAATATTCTTCAAATCAAGTTTGCGAAAATGAAGTAAACGCCGATCCCATTGTATTTAACCAATCGAACAACAGCAAAACTACGGTTAGTCACATGTACTAACGTGTTTCAATCTTCCATGATCATCATCAGAGTAAGACGACAAACTGACTAGCGAGGATGAAACCGCAATGCATATATATGGAAAACAAAATTGGATAAGCGGCTCTCAATTCTGGCAATCTCGCATACATCGCACTTGATTGAAAGTGTCGGCTTCTCATATATGTACATTGTGGATTGATCCTTGCTAGTAATATTGCCGTCATGCTCTGATGATGATCATGGAAAGTCGAAACGCATCAGTACGTGTAACTGAAGGTAGTTTTGCTGTTGTTCGACGAAAACGTAAATAAAATATGATTGGTGCTTACTTCAAACTCGCAAACTTGATTTAAAGAAATTTTACCATCACCCGCGCAATCAATTATTGTTTAATTGTATTTTCTATATATATGTGGCGAAAGCTGCAAAAAGTTAATGTTTGTGGCTGCATAGAAATTGTGCAGCCGACATATAGATTTGAGTGCAATGCATGCGAGACAACTAGATGTGAGGGCCGCATATCTAAATTTGCCTAGATATATATATATATATATATATATATATATATATATATATGTTGTTTAATTGTACAACATATGTACATATGGGAAAAGATACAGAAAGTTAATATTGTTCGCTTCATTAAATACAATAGGATTTAAATTTAGTTCAAGTTACCAAGCTTGATTTAGAGAATTGATTATTTTACTTTTTTAATGACACGCCTTAATTCGAATTTAATAATAGTGCATTCATTTATTTGTAGGTGTGTATCTCGATGATTGCTACATTTCTAGCGGTTTGTTCTATATCTATCGTTTTTAAGCCACCGATATTTAAAATATGCGAAAAAATTGATGATGATTTCTTTGCGTTGCTAACCATCTTCTTTCTTGTCACCATCATCATCCTCATCACAACCGCTATCCTCACCAGCATCACTAACAGCTAAAGATATACATTTTAAAAAACCCTGATGCTCGATTGCCGTATAATAAAGTTTATTCGGCGTTATAAGAGATATTACTACAAATTATTCGCTCTTATGCGCTCAGGATGCTGGCGTCGAAGTTCTCTCTGGCGGTAGATTAACCGACATTGACTTTCTTATACGGCATTGTTCTATATAGCAAAAAGTGAGACACTGTCCATCCTACAATTTCTCGGAATTACATTTTCTTACACAGAATAAGTGAGACTGCTACAGGACCACCAACACATTTCAAATCAAAGGTTTCAAGATGAGAAATTTTCAGTAATTGATATGTTCGCTTACCTCGGTAGTTGTATCAACAATTCAGGCAATATGAGTAACAAGATGAATAATGAAACTCGCAAGCCTTCGCCTTTTATGACGAAACGAGTATTTTACTTTACCTTAAATATTCGCATTATCCATGAAGGCAGCGTTTTTTACTCTAACGAATTTTGGGCATTTAAAGGTAAAGATATAAAACGCTTATATATTTTTTTTTTTTTTTTTTTTTATATATATATAAAAAAAAAAAAAAAAAAAAAAAAAAAAAAAAAAAAAAAATAATATAAATAATACGTGTACGTTTATTTCAAATAATACAAGCAGTAGGTCAGCCAGGTGACCATACTAGCTTAAAAAGATAGCTGCGTAGAAAGTAATTAGCTACATTCTAATTTTTGAACTTTTGGCTCGTATATCAATTGATATGTGTGTGCTTTTATGAGAGCATGTACTGTTCAGCGAGAATGAATGCCCACGATAGTTATATGATAATGGTATATCAGCTAATAATGGTTCGTAGGAGTATCCTTATATAAATGGCATTTTTAAAAGATATTATTTGCGCTTAGGGCAATTGATAGATTATCTGGTTTATGTTTTCCGGAACGAATTATTTACATCCAATGTCTTCAATTGTACCCTGAATATTTAGGCCTTCTGTTCTGGACGCCTTTTTAAAAGATAAGCTCTTTTCAGACACAAATTTGACAATTAAGAAGTTAAGTGAAAAATTTCATTTACAATTACTGATACATCTTACCTGAAACTCACTTTTCACTAGATAAATAGGTTATCTACATGAGTGCGCGGGAACACGTCTTTGTGTACACTCATCGAATTTACACGACAGGGGTCTAATAACACTACTAAAAATTCACTATATAAGCGTACTCCATGTTTGTGTGTGATTTTAAGGACTTCGAAGTAATCAGGTAAATATAAGTAACTACACGTGTGCGTTCATATAACTAAAACTAATGTGAATATTTTAAATTCCCAATTGCACGGGCAAGGCTTATTGATTACTACTTACTTTGTTAACCAAATTAGTTACGAGTGACGTTCCAGTTAAGGGGGCAAGATAATGTGAATAAACTGGTCGCAAATTCCTTTCACGGTTAATACGAATGGGTAAGTTAAATTAAGATAAAACGTTAAAATAAATGATGATCAGAACAAAAAACTATAAAATTGTCTACTCAAAAAGGACAATAATAATATTGTAAAGAAAAGGTGCGATTTAACGTATAGATTTATTTAAAGGTGTTAAACCCTATAAGAGATTTTAGTCAATAGATCTAGCAAGATAACAGCTAATAACAAATGAAATTATAAAATTAGTTACGAATTTATTAATTATAATTCTCCACCATCTGTAAGTTAATGGTAATCCAAAATACTTACTCTTTTAATTGAACGAGTTTTCGATTCTGATTCGAGCCATCTTCGCTTCCTACCATTGCATAGGGCTGTTTTAAATCGAGTTTAGTGATTTTTCTACGCCTATTTAATTCATTATGTAAACTTTCGATTTAATTTCGATGGATTCTCTAATCAATCTAATCGATCAACTTCGACCACAAATTGATATGCGTCTGCAACCATCCCTATTAATTGTGTCCTGCGTCTCCTGTACGACGTGCAATATATGATCTATTAACATGCTTATTTTTGCATTCAGTACTGTTTCCCAATTCTGATCTTAATTAGGCACATGGTTTCACCCACATGCATGAGGTTACAGTCGTTACATGGAATTTCATACACTTCTGATTTGACTAACGATTCAATTTTTTGAAATGGTTTTGCGGAGTGTAAGCTTCATTTACTTCAACTCAACCCGATCATAGACAAAACAAAATTGGAAATTGCTATCAATCGGATCTTTGCGTAACTGCCGTGTACAGCTATTACCCGCGTACGCAAAACGCGGCATTGAAGTAACGATTCAATTTTCTACGTTTGGTTGGGAGGTTTAGTCCTTAAGGTAAGGGTTTATTTTGAAATGATACATATAATTTATTTTAGTGCTACAGTTTTTATTTTTCTACTTAGTTTGGGGTCAGGTACTACCAAGACCCTCCGTTCCTTTTTTGTTCTATCAGACTTCTAAATATGAGTAAATTTACTTGTGACACTCATCATAGTTACTTCTATTAACTTTCGAGGGTATCCTTCGGCAATGAATATTTCTCGAAGTCTACCTAACTCAATCTTCACGTGTTTAGTTTCTGTTAGTTTCAAGCTTCTAATTGTCAACAATACCAAGATGCCTACTTTCAATCTATAGAGATGACTTGATTTGAAATTAAGAAGGATGCCATGAGTAAGTATATTTCCTATAAACATCTCAATAATTTTGTACCATTTCTAATTAATTTGACACCTATAGATGGTAATTCACATGATTAATTTTCAATCGTTAATTTCGGTTCGCCAACGTGATTGGCTAAGTTTAAGAAATTGATCAATTCGTCCTCCCTTTGATTCCAAATAACAGTCATTCACGAATCGTAAGAACAGCTTGGGATTTAGGGGTGTCATATCTAAGATTTTTCTCCACGTAATACCGGTACCTACTGATGAGTCGCCAATAAACACGAAACGAATGTGCATAAGATTATACATTCTGTTGATGCTGTCGTCGGTTTATCCTTCTGATCATATTTGAACTATTTTTTTACAAGGTGCGCAACACCTAATACACAATTGCATATATATTAGTTTCCCGTCAAAAATAGTATCTAAAAAAGTATTTTCGCAACCCGTAACACATAATGCATGAAGATATTTGTTATTGAACATGACTATGGTTTTCGGCTGCCTTTATCAGTAGCCTTTTTCAGTTGGTCCATCCTCGCAAGTTTAGCAAATGAAACTAATGGTCTTCGTTTTGTCTGGGTGCGGATTCGTCCCTTTCTTCCAAAGACTTCAACATCGTTCATACTAACTACTGGAAATGAGGTACGATCTAATCTTCCTAACTGGCGACGTTTCGGCACCTGATTTCCGGTTCCATCATTAGGCTACTATACACAACAAAATACTCACAATAGCAGATTTAAGCAAATGCGGTAACCTCGTTTCGAAACAGTTCTATTTATTTACCGACCTATGAGTGCTATCAGGTCAAGGAACAATGGAAAATCTTGATCCAACGTCATTTTCAGACAATCAGCTAATTGAAGGCTTAAAGAAGAAGGGACAAGTGAGAACCCATCAATTGAGGCCAAAAATTACATCATCTGAAGATGAAGGAAGTTCAAGATTTTACCGACCTATGAGTGCTATCAATTGTCCCGCACAAGAAAAATGCGGTAAAATCCACAACAGTTCTATTTATATTTTAGTTATTTTTTGACTCACCAATGGTTTTAAACAAAGAATTTGTTTCGGTAACTAAACTCAATATATGGATATCCATGGAGCACAAGAAAAAATTCACTCAACCTCTATTATATATATATATATATATATATATATATATATATATATATATATATATACTGTAATTAGCAGACCAATCTTTACCTCAGTATAATTGTAGGGGAGAGAGAAAGTATCGAACGTGTGTTATAACTGTAATGTTACGATGTCACGGTAATTAAATTTAACATTCAAAACTAAGAAAAACGACAAACTTGACTGTCAGATATTGTTTTTAGGCGGAGAACTATTAAATATGCAATCGCGTATGAGGTATTGTGCACCTAGTAGTAAATTAGTTGAAATATAACCTGAAGCATAAACCAAAGACAGCAAGTTACACTGATAAAAAGAGAATGAAGGCCAGAGCGAAGCTTAGATTAAGACTAAATAGAGAGAGAGAGAGAAAGGACGGGATAGTATGGACAAACTTGTGGTCCTCAAAACTAATAATATGCAAGTTACTAATTTAACCAACCAATATAA
>JAQBSW010013604.1:0-13558 GCA_029291075.1 Eudiplozoon nipponicum | reverse complement strand
TAGTTAAAAAAAGTGGTAATGTATCCACTATATTGATGGGATAGAATGAAAAGTGAGAATAGAAATGGTGTCAGGGAGTCAAGAGTGAGAGATTTAAAACCGAAGGGGAAAAGTGAAAATGTGATGTCAGCCAGAGGGATTTCGCCCTCCGAAACTAATAAGGACAATAGCCTGGGGTGAAAGAAATGTTTTGATTTAAAAAGGAACCAATTTTGCTTCCATTCGGTCGTTTCACATAGAAATTTGTTAATAAAGTAGTTGTGGGCCGCCGTTTGAAATTTGTGCTGGGGTAGGAGCTTTATTTCAGTGGGAAGAGCGTAGAAGACACTGGTGGCTTTGGAAAAGAGATAGATTTTGTTAAATATATTGGGGGTATGGTTAGATTGGATTGAAGAGTTGCTAGAACGTGTGGCGTAGTGGTGACTTCGGTGAGCAATTTTGGATAATGATAGGCAAGTTGTGATCTTATGAATAAAAGAAATGACTCAAAGGTGACGGGTAGACCAAAGCGGTAGAAGGTTTGCCAGGAGTAGGCGTTCCCGATAATTTTGGCTGTGAGGGAAGACTCGCTTTGTAAATCTGGAGTAGATCTGTACAATGTCGTACGAGGAGGAGAGAGTGAGAGGACAGTAGAATTTATTATCGTATGAAATGAGAGGTAGGACATCGACACTGAATAGCGTGAGTTTGAGAGTGGGTTTGTTAGTCTTGAAGGAGTTTAGAAGTAGTGTGTGCAAGGTGTGATGAGAAGTCTAGAGATTTTGAAAAATAGATACCAAGGTGCTTGGCCGAATCTATTATTTCAATATCAAAGGGATAATTTGCATCCAGGAGAGAGCAGAATGGGTCGGAGGAGAGTTTCATCAAATGAGTCTTGGCGAGGTTTAGTTTGAGACCGATATTGCTGATCTGCGAATGGATCAAGGATAAAAACTCCGATATAAGGGGTAAGGAGGGGGGTTGGATGCCGTGGGGTTGCTCAGTACTATGACCATGTCATCCGCATATTTAAACAGCTTGAAAAGGTTGTCCTCAACCTGTACCTGCGCGAGTGCAAGGTTGAAAAAATAGGACCAAGTACAGAGCCCTGGGGAATTCCAAGCTGGATAAGGACTGGCCTTGAGTGACATTTTCCGACGTTTACAGTCGGGCATCGGTTTCGGAGATAGTAACTAATAAGATTGAGGACGTTGCCGCAGATACAGCTTCTCAGTAAGGTGGATTCAATTGCTGAAAATGACAAAGAATCAAAAACCTTGGATATATCCGGGAAGAGGAGAATGCATTCATGACCTATGAAGAAGGAGGAATAACAATGATTAAGGACACTCACTAAGTTGGTGGAAGAGGAGTAACCATTCAGGAAGCCATGTTAATCGTCGAGGATATAGAAGTTTTTCTGAGACTTAATGAAGGGATAGATTAGGTTGTATATGACCCTGCAGAAGATTTCAGTAATGTGACGGAGATCTTTGACTGAGGAGATTGACGAGGTGTCATTTTTGGGATAGAAGAGATTGACAAATTAAGTCATTCCGGGGAAAGATAGGTAGTTTCGAGGCATCGGTTGATAACATCAGCAACCAGAGAGAAGAGATTCCAGCCATGAAGTTAAATCATGCTGACCAAGACACCGTATTAATCGAATTGGTGTTCTCAGTGCGAGTGCGCGAGCAAGTGATGATGTGCGTAGTCTAGATTTGCGTGCAAGGTTGTCGCGTGTCATAAACAAGGTGTTCATCTTGTTTGTCGCGTGTATGTGTTAAATAGAGATGGCAGAATTAAAGTGGGAGAATAAGATGTTATGGACTTTGGAAAAGTATGAGGAGAGGTTGTTTGGAAGAAAAAGGTCCCTCCAGTTCAAGGCGTCACAGAGTTGGCGAAAATCTTCCCAGTTGGTGAATCGCCCGAATTATTGAGTGTCTCCTCTAGGGATATAGGATAAAAGAGGAATAATGAAGGATACCTGACAGTGATCTAGAATAGGGAAGAACTCCCGAGATTGGACAACGGTCATCTCATTTTGGAGAGGACACAGTCAAATTGGTTGTTCTCTCGTGTATAGAAGTGCATGGATGAAAATTGAGCCCCGCGAGTGTCGACGATGATTGAGAGGTTGAATTGTCTGTAGACAACACAGGTAAATATTATTTGGTTAAGGATTAGTAGCTGAAACGAGAAAAATTCTAATAATAGAGAGTTCGATTTAGACAAACGTTTGGGCATGAGAGAGGATCGGACATAGGCAGCCAGCTCACCCACACGACCGACTGTTCTGTCACTATGAAGAAAAAAGTGTAACCATGGACGAGGAAAAGGCCATCGCAATGTATGGATGGGGACAGCCATGTTTCAACAAGAAAGCATATCTTTAGCTCGTTAGAGGGTAGAATTGCTCGCAGTTTATTGATTTTGGGCGTAAGTGATCTGCAATTGATGAGAATTGCTGAGAGTGACCTGTGGGAAGGATGGTTAGACCGGGGAGTAGAAGCGTGCGGGGGTTTTCCGCTGGTGGGCAGAGCAAGATCGAGGGCTGATGAGAGTGACTGACCGCTCGTTGACGAGGATGGAGTGGTCAGCGTCGATGTGGTCCTCCTTTGTCCAACTTTTGTCTGGTGGGTGAGGTAATTGAAGGATTTGAAAGCAAGAAGGAGGCGAGATACCTGGGCTCAAGAGGGGCGCTCTGGAGCGGCGATGGTGGGGTGGGAGGGGATAGGATCTGATCAGGGGCTGAGACGCAACTCACCTGGGTGGGGTCGATGGGGTTTTCGGAAAAGGGAGTTGAAGTTGACGGGGCTGAGTCGATATCCCGCTTGGCTTTTGGCATCTCACGTTTTTTCGGTTTCTGGACTTCAGCACCGCCCGTAAAAGTGACATGACTTAGGGATGTGGGTCTGGCAGATGAGATAGGGGGAGAGGGTGCGTTATTTTGAGACTTTAACCGGCGTGGTCGACCACGACGACGCGGTAAAGCTTGAGACTGTAGGGGGGACGGTCGTGGAGTATGGGCTATTGGTGAAGGGAAGACCTTCAAACCGGGAGCAGGTCAGCAGGAGTGATCTAAAGGAAGAAGCATCGCCGAGGATGCCACCGTAAAGTGAGCGGCTTTTCTTTGGATTGCTCCAGCCCAGAAAGGCATGACTAGCTGCAAGAGGAAGAGTGATGTCTGGCTGAGGGTTCTGAGCTATTTCTATAGTCCTTTGTAGTAGCGTGCAGTCACGCTTTAATTTGACTTTGCCAGACGATAATAAGCCCATCGTCTGACAGACTTTTGTGAAAGGAAAGCACAAAGACGCAACCTTTTCCCGTATAGACCTGTTTGAGGTGGCTGAAGTTATCCTACATTTGCCTGATGAGATTTGAGGCCAGATCGTCCTTTGAGAGAGGGAAGTGTGGGGACCAGAGAAAGAGGTTTCGCTTACTGTGGTTTGGTAGGGCAACTGCCTTAGCTACACTGTTCAAAAACTCATCAGCCTGACGCAATAGGTGGGGCTGTAGGGTGGAGATTGAAAGGTTGCCAGTCAGTGCTCCAAGTAGTCCTGTGACATCCGCCATTTGTTGCTGGAGGTCAGCAAGATTGGGGATTAGCTTTTGGGTTAAGAACGGGGAGATGGGGGCTGGCGATAAAACATGGTTCATGGTGGAGTGAGATAGAAAGAGCTGATATAATGTAGATTACGATAAGAGAGAGAAAAAAAGGGTATTAATGTCTATAAGAAACGGGAAAATCGGATTGGCTAAGAGTAGGTCCTTGGGATATGTAGGCAAATTCAAAGAAAATTGTGTAATTAAATTCTACGTGTATCCCAGAGATGAAATCAGACAAGAAATCTCCAGAATCTAAAAATAAAAGCAAAATAAAACCCGATATCCTTTTAAAATTAATGAATTATTAGAAACCACAAGCGTTCTGCCAGAATATTCAGTTTGAATCTTGTTAGAGAATGTGCTGTCGTAATCTGACGATAATCATACATAGGAAACACAAGTAAAAAACTTTGATTACGCAGGTGGTGGTAACAATTATTTAAAACAAGTCTCCGAGCTTGATGTAAACACCAAACCCATTGCATTTAACCAATCGTGGAACAACATAAAAAAACTGCCGCCAGGTACGCAACGCACTGACACGTTTCGACCTTCCATGATCATCATCGGAGTACAACGCAAACTGGCTAGCGAGGATCAAACCACATTGCATATATATGGAAAGCAAAATTAGATATGCGGCTCTCAACACTTGCAGTATTGAATAAATTCTACGTGACTAGAAATGTCGGCTGCACAAAACCTATGCGGTCGCGAACATTAGCTGTTTGTAGCTTTCACCACACACACAGACACACACACACACATATATATATATATATATATATATATATATATATATATATATATATAATTTTATTATTAGGAAACACAACAACGAAGTGGATAAGGCCATTTATTTCGTGAATACTAATCATCTCTTATACAATCATACATATTTATACATTTTTGGTTTTCAATTTATTATGCTAGTGGTAACAAATCTGACTCGTTTTTACTGCTGTTTCTTGTTTTGGCTAGTTGGTGAGTGTGTATGCGTTTGTATTTGTGTGTATGCGTGTTTGCATGTAAAGGTCATTCTCGCAGTATTGCGAAGTGATGTCTGAGATCTTGTCATTATTGTTTTGATAGTTTGAGAATTAACCATTTGTGCGCATTGTTCACTGTTACATATACAAGTGCTATTTTTCCCAGTATAGTTGATCGTTTCACCTCGTTGCGCAAAGTTTTCACGTGGTAACAACGCCAGTGTTGATTGCAGTGTTAAACGATCACATTGTTTGGAGACTTCTGTCATCGTATGCGCCTCTGCAATCAACACTGGCGTTGTTACCACGTGAAAACTTTGCGCAACGAGGTGAAACGATCAACTATACTGGGAAAAATAGCACTTGTATATGTAACAGTGAACAATGCGCACAAATGGTTAATTCTCAAGCTATCAAAACAATAATGACCAGATCTCAGACATCACTTTGCAATACTGCGAGAATGACCTTTACATGCAAACACGCACACACAAGCACAAACGCATACACACTCACCAACTAGTCAAAACAAGAAACAGAAGTAAAAACGAGTCAGATTTGTTACCACTAGCATAATCAAATGAAAACCCAAAATGTATAAATATGTATGATTGTATAAGAGATGATTAGTATTCACGAAATAAATGGCCTTTATCCACTTTGTTATTTGTGTTTTCCTAATTATAAGAATACTGTGTTAAATTAAAAAGGAATGGACTATTATAAATATATATATATATATATATATATATAGACAATACAATTAAACAATAATTGATTGCGTGGGTGGTGGTAACTATTCTTTAAATCAAGTTTGCGAGCTTGAAGCATCCCATTTTATTTAACCAGTCGTTGGATGACAAAACAATCTACCGCCAGTCGCAATGCACTAAGTTGTTCGAAGACTGGTTAAATAAAATGGGATTGGTGTTTACTTCCAACTCGCAAACTTGATTAAAAGAATAGTTACCACCATCCGCGCAATCAATAATTTTTTACTTGATTACCTATATATGTGGCGCAAGCAGCAAAAAGTGCATAGACATTATGATGCCGACATTTCCTGTCAAGTAAAATGTAAGCGAGACAACTAGAGATTAGAGTCGCATATTCAATTTTTCTTTCCATATTTATGCATTTCAGTTTGATCCTTGCTAGATAGTGTGCTGTCGTACTCTGATGATAATTATGGAAGGTCGAAACGTGTCGGTTCGTGTGACTAGCTGTAGTTTTGCTATGTTGTACGACGATTGGTTAAATACGATGAGATTGACATTTACTACAAACTCACAAACGTGATTTAACGAATTGTTACCACCATCCGCGCAATTAATGATTGTTTATTCGTCAAAATCTATTGTTTTTTCTAGTCAAGGATTTCTAAACTTCAACATATGCCAAAATATTTAAAAAAGGACGTGTGAAAGAAGATTTAACATAATTTTGCTGGTTTATAATTCATTGTGTGCTTCCGTGTTGCTATCAGTTTTCCCAGTTTTCTTCGGTGCAATTAAATTTATTGACTCTTTTAACATTGCCATTCTCGACTCCGAGACCGGTGAGTCAGTTGTGTCCTAGGAATGTCAGACCTTCAACTGATCTTGCTTTTCAGTTTCTTCGTCCATCCAGTGAAACTATTGAATGTAAAGATACAGATATGTAAAGTCCTCCATTCTATTTACTTCAATAAATACTTACATTAACATCATTCTTTTGACATTGAACTTTCCCTTTTAGAAGGGTCAAACAGTGTTTTGTTATTCGTAATTCCAAAGGAACATAGAGTTTCATTTGATCCATTATGATTTAACACTAAAACCACTCATCGCGTAAAAACCTGCGAACACAAGCTTGCTTCTCAGTCAATTCTCCCATCAACTGATGGGTTAAATTTTCTGATGAATTATAAAGGCATTTTAACAAACTTGACGAATCAGCTCGAAATATACCAAATTTTTTCTAACAAACGTGTCTACTATAGGGTTATTCATCCCGGATATGTGACAGACTGTGAAGTCAAAGTCTGCTCATCGGGTTATCTTGCAATTCACCATACACGAGTGATTTAGACTTTACACATTACCAAAGACACTTATGAACGGCTTATGAACCATCAAAATTTTGAAGTGTTGACCATTCGAATAGTGATTAAAATGAAGCAGTACAGCATATATTGCAAGAATCACTTTACAAAATTTCTCATACATTCAATAATGATCGTGGAGCTCTCGGTGGTAAAAAATAGGTCTGACTACACTACTGTCCTTTTATTGTAACTCTGTATCTATTTTCCAATTTTAAGGAACTGAGGCAAGCTCAAACAATTACCCCAACCTACAGGCCCATAGCCATAGAAAATTTCGGAATAACACTCTGAGTGTGGTATTTAGTCAGCTCGCTAATGGTAGCACGAACCCTGTTGAATCTATAGGAGTGGCGCCATCATCTTATTTCATTTGGAACTTTGAGTTTGGTTTAAATACGCAGTAAATCTTAGTGTTAGAAGTGTACTGACAGAATGAAGGCAAGCGTGAAAAACGCGAAGGATAAGAATCTAGATCAGAAGAAAACGTTGGTTACTGACATCTGTGCAAATAGTGTTCATCAGCCTTTGTGAGAAGATTATCTAAGAGAAAGAAAACTCGGAATACAAACCATCTCTACTAGGAATGACGACTTAGTGACCTTAAACCGCTAACATATATTCATTTACAATACGAGCTATAATGAATCCATACAAAATTGATCAGTGCGCAAAATAAAATTAGTCACCTTAACCGTTGAGTTGTGCAAAGTTAATAAGCAAAATATGGCCACTGCAGACACCTTCAGTTATGTGTCTGCCTCTTTTATCTCTTTTCTCTTGTCAATTTAAAAAAAGGGATAATTAGATGCTTTAAATAAATTGTATATTGATGAAGCCACTCAGATCACTGTGAAATTGCAAAAATATTGTAGATATTTTAAGTAAATATCATTTATAAAATCCAAGCTAGGTGTTCTTACCAACGCATTCAATGTTCAAACGTTAAAACAAATTTGACAATAAGAAAGCATTTCATGTATGTTGGATTAATTATAAATTGCTATTCGTTACGAATCCAAAACTAGAATGCAAGTTCGTACTAGTATTGCAAAATTGTGCATACCAGTCTTATCTATTCGTTCTTGGCTCCAATCATCTGGTCCCACAGAATGTCTTTAAGTTGGACAATGCGGCCACGGCATTGATATTAGCTCACGAATGGAAGCTTTTATAACTGAATGGAACACCGTAAACAGCGGACTTTGTGTGGCACTTTTAAATATGTCAACTGAAATCAATTTCCGATATTTTATACAACGTTGCTTTCTCAATGTATAAGATTATGCTCCCACCGATTACATCACAAATGACGTCAAGGATGGTTTCTACTCCAAACCAAATTCTTTACTAAATTGAATAAGTTCAGGTGTAGTCAAAGATATGTGGAACATAGATCATACTTGAGTAGCATTAGCTTAAAATTTAGTTTAAGGTGTCCTCCAGCTCTTATACAGATTTTAGCTCATCTAAAGCGTGTAAATATTAGTTATATGTGGCGTGGTTGCATCTAGGATTGTTGGTCACACTTGAACACGTATGCTAACTTGGAATATACACTGATCGGTTGTAGATTTTTACTCATAATTTCAGAAAGCTAAATCATATTAAACCTTAACTAGATGGAGTTCAATTCAAACAACTATCTTCCTATCAGTACAATAATGTTAAAATTTAATTTTAGTCGCATGCCTGTGAAATGCAATACCTAGTAGTTCAATGCCATAGCTTAATCCAGTAGATATTAAGAACACACGCCTGTTTCAGTTAAAATTGTTGAATGATGATGGCAATGCGATGTCATAAAATCTTCTGAATTAATTCAAATCTACTGAATAAACGGCTGCAAACACAAGCCAAAGTAATTTGAAATAAGGATTATTTCACCATTGCGATTTTTCTATTTCTTAGAATAGACACTGAAAAATGAGAACAAAGCTGATTCGAGGCCAGTTTGCTAACAAACAGAAGATCACTTACTAGGTCACCAAAAGTTTTGCGTCCGATATAATGTGGTTCTTAGTATTTACAATTAAACAAGCATGCAAATTCTAAAAATGACCCATTTACGTTCTTTGTGCTTGTTAACAATATTGCAATACTCAGGAATATTAGTGTTGGTAGCACTATCATCTGGAGCCTTCTATGAATTCACTTGTGTGTGTGTTTGACGAAGACGAGGCACATAGTTTAAGCAAATCCGACAGAAGTTATGCATCTTAACACAAACTTTGTGTAAACTGACTGAGAATGCCCTGACAAAGCCATGAATAAAATTATGGAACGTGGTGGTGATACTATAAAAAGCTGTGATATATAAAAACGATGAAGAATGCAAATAAGCATACAATGGACATGGCAAGATGTAAGAATGTGATGGCTAGGTGTATTAATTTGGTAATTTTGGATTTGGATGCCAATGCCCTGTGCTTTCTCGTCTAATCAGAATTCGATCTAATTGTAGAGGCTCCTAACCTATTCGTGTCTGAGAACCCCATATATGCCAGATCGCTTTTAGTCCTAAAATTTACAGTAGAATCTGATATGCTTATATTTCCATTCGCATCTGCTAAATTCAAATCTGCAATACCCTGTAAAAACTTACTAGTGTCCTCAAATTTAATATCAGCATCCATCTCTGTGAAGTTTAATTATTAATTTGACACTTAATGTTAGGCAAATCGGAACGTGAAACCTGTCTCACGCAAAACACCCAAACAAATAATCTGGCAGGAGATATACGTGAACAACAGAATTATTACATTACCTGTTCCAGAACGTCCCTTCAATGTGTGCTTCAATAAAAATTGCAAGACAGTTTAAGCAGATATATATTGCGTATTGAAGTTAATATTTTGCGGTGTGTAAGCATTCGGGTTCTCAATGCCGCGTTTTGCGTACGCGGGTAATAGCTGTACACGGGCAGTTACACAAAGATCCGATATTTCACATTTTCCAATTTTGTTTTGTCTTTGATCAGGTTGACTCATTTTTACTTCAACTGGAAATGCGGTTCTATCACATCTTCGTTTACTGGCGACGTTTCGGTGCCTACTTTCCAGCACCATCATCAGGCAACACAACACTGATCACAATAGCAGATTTAAGCAAATGTGGTAACCTCGTTCCAAAACCATTCTATTTATATATATTTGACTCAACTCTATTTTAATCATAGGATTTGTCTCAGTAACTAAACTCAATATATAACTTTTTATAATTAGCAGACCAATCATTACCTCACCTATACATCATCTCATCTCGTATGCAGAATATTTTAGGGGAGAGAGACAGTATCGAACCTTTTGTTATTTGTTATAACTGTTTTGCTACTATGTCACGGTAATCAAAATTTAAAAATGCTAAAACTAAAACCTTGACTATCATATACTGTATTTTATTTAAAGCCGGGAACTCTAATGTATACAATGGTGTGTGAGGTATTGCGCACATAGCAACAAATTAGTTCAAATATGGAGCAGCAAGTTACGTAGATGGATGGAGAGTGAATGTTATAGCGACGCTTAGGTGAACGATTAAAGAGAGAAAGATAGAGATAGTCTGGACAACTGACGTTTTTCAAAAAAAACTAATCGTAAGCACAATGCGAAGTTAATCAACTATTGGAAATAATTGCATAAGAATATTTGCTCATATGACTAAAATAATTCATTATATCTATATACATATATATCTAAATATAATATCGTAACACCTTTATATATATATATATATATATATATATATATATATATATATCGAGAAAAAGGACCATTGATAATTATTAAACATGAATAATTTCTATTCTTATTATATATTTATTTATTACGTTAGTCACACCTTATATCAATATATAAAATACATGTCAATATGTATAAAAACATATATATGAATATAAGCAACAGTATGAGTCCAACATCCCTAATCCTATATATATATATATATATATTCGATTGAACTAATTTATGTCTGAAATGGCTCCAATTTTGTCGCATTCTGATATTGAAAAAATTGTTATGGATCTCCAGAACTCAGTGAAGGTATTGAAAGAAGACAACAACTATTTAAAAAATGAAGTGTCTATATTGAAGAATGAGGCTGTTGTGAATGCGATGAAATTGGAACAGGCAGTTAAAAATAATGAGACTTTAAGCGTGCGTATAGTTGAACTGAATGAAGCGTTAAACATTAAATTAGACAAAATACAAATTGATGTTCAGCCTTGGATTGAATTGGCTGCTATAACAGTGGAAAGTGATACGCCTGTTAAAAATAAATCATCTGGCGAAGAAATATTGAATATATTGGCGAACGAAGTATCAGCGAGAAACAGCAAGCAAGATCAATTAGTATTATTTAATCTTGCTGAAAATGCTGAGGTTAATGATGTCCAGAAACTAAATGCGTTAATAAAAGAAGAGACACATGCGGATATTGCAAAATGCTTTAGGGTGGGTAAACGATCGGATCGTCCAAGGCCAGTTATTGTGAAATTATCAAAACGCCCAACAAATATGCAAATTGAGTCCATCAACAAAAAGAAAGATGAGAGTCTGAGTTTTCGCAGCATTTTTATTGGCCGGGACAAAACGTTTCTCCAACGAAAGTTGGCTAAAGCAAAAAAGTTAATAAGCAACCAGGAACGGAAGCTGATAACCACTGATCAAGCAACCTCTGAGACTGCAACATCAAAAAACGATGTTTCATTAATAAATATTGTGGACAGCGGGGGGAGAGGAAGAATGGCCTCAAAACCTGGGAAACGCATAATAAAGAAGCCAGCAAAGCTGAATCAGTAAAAGTTGATTATTGTTTAGATAAGTCGTGTTCCACATTTACCTTATTTTATGCTAACTTTCGAAGTGTTAGGAACAAAAACTTTTTGCTTTGTAATTTTATAATAAGTAATGATTTTGATTTTATAATTTTATCTGAAACCTGGCTTAATAATGACATAGAAAACCATGAATTTGATATTCCTCACTATTCTTTATTTAGAAAAGACAGATCGCTGGATAAAAGAGGTGGAGGAGTACTCATTTATAGTAAATCTGTATTTAAGGCGAAAATTCTACATACTAGTGATGATAATGCTATCATTGATTTCTTATCTATACAATTTGAGAATCTGATCTTAACAGCGGTTTATAGACCGCCGTATGCTACTTTATTTGATGATCAAACATTTACCAATTCTTTTCAATCTATCTTTGACTGCCATGGCTATAATGTAGTGGTAGGTGACTTTAATAAGTTACAGGACTGTGAAATAACCAATTTTTTTCTAACCATGATCTCAAGCAGATTATAAATGAATCAACTAGAGGTTCGCAATGCTTAGATCATGTATACTTAGAAACTGAAATGGTGAAATCGTACAGTTATGATGTTGTTAATTATTTCAAAGAATTGGATCACAAAGAAATTATTCTACAATGGAACATCTTGAGTAGCAAAACACAGAAACTAAATTTTGAAAATGCACACGTGCACTGTTCCAGAATCAACTGGAATCTATTTAGAGAATTAAGCTTACTGATTGATTACGGAAGTTTTTATTTCTTAAACACTGACGAGTTTGTTTCTTCTGCTTCATCGTTATTATCTATTTTATTTCAGGCATCTACGTTTACGGACATTATACCGAAACGAATTAATAGGAAATTGTGTAAACTAAGAATTAAACGAGATAATATAATAAAGTGTAGTCTTATCAATAGTATTAAACAAATGAGGTTAGATCTCATTGATAACGAAATTAATTCATCACTGCTGATAATTCGGCAAAGATCAGAACGAATTATTTTGGCCAAAATGAAGAGTAATCCTAGACTAGGATACAAACTCCTCACAGATTATAGTAAATATAAGGAAAAGTTAAAGCTTATATTACCTGTGGATAAAACTGAGCACGAATTTCTCTGTGAATTGGATGATGTTTTTGGCAATTTGATATGTAATCCACAGAATGAAAGAAATCTTATGGAAATACCTGATCCTTTGGGAGACCAGGAATCAGGACTTGTTATTGACAGTGATGAATTGATAAAATTGATGTTAAAAATCAAATCAAAAAAACAAAAAGATCACCTTGGTATTTCGATTGATAATCTGATTCAATTACCCTTAACATTTAGGAATGTGCTCTGCAACTTTATAAATAGAATTTTGAAGAATGGGAAATTACCAATCGATATATTAACGATAGTAGCTAAGCCGTTGCCAAAAGTAAGTAAGCCAACGTGCGCCAGTGATTATAGATTAATCTTTATTATCCCTTCGTTTTTGAAGATAATTGAACGATTGATACTAGATCATTTAGAACGTATGTTACCGGCTGATTTTGACTTATGTCAACATGGCTTTACGAAAGGTAGATCGACAACTACTAATATGCTTTCCATGTGGAAACATGTAATCACATTAGACGAGAATAAGTTAGATGTATTAATTGTATTTATAGATATCTCAAAAGCTTTTGACTCTATATCTTTTGATGCTATTTTGAATGCGATTAGTTTGTTGAATATTGATCCGAATATTTCTAGATTACTTAAATACTATCTATATAATCGACGAATGAGTATTCAAGTAAACGATTTGATATCAAAATCGAAACGAGTAACGAGTGGAGTTCCACAGGGATCAAGCTTGGGGCCAATTTTATTTAAAATTGTATTTGCAAATTTGGAAACTAAGATCCTTAACGGTCGAGTTTGCAAATTCGCTGATGATTTAAAAATAATCTTCCCAATTGATCCAAAGAATGTCGAATTCTCCAAAAATAATGTGACATTAGATTTGTATGATTTGAGTAAATATTTAATCACACTAGGGCTGAGAATAAACAATAAAAAGACGAAAGCTTTAAAATAGGGAACAGAACAAACTTTAATTA
>JAQBSW010013603.1:0-13559 GCA_029291075.1 Eudiplozoon nipponicum | reverse complement strand
ATTAATTCATTAATTTATCACGTCTTTAATTCATTAATTCATTAATTCATTATTTCATTAATTCATCTTATAAAACATCCATATAATTCCATAGACGTACTGTGTCAACCCTGAAGATGAGATTGGAAATGAGATCTCGAAATATTGGTGAAGGAACAATGGAAAATCTTGATTCAACGTCATTTTCAGACAATCAGCTAATTGAAGGCTTAAAGAAGAACGGACAAATGAGAACCCATCAATTGAAGCCAGAAATTACATCATCTGAAGGTGAAGGAAGTTCAAGATTTTACCGACCTATGAGTGCTATCAATTGTCCCGCACAAGAAATATGCGGTCAAATCCACAATCAAGATGCTGACCGCGCTGCGCAATGTAAAACGAACATTTAGGCATTAATTAAAACAGTTATACGACGGGATAGTGATCAATCTGTTCAGCCAATACAAATGGATGAAAATACAAATTGGAAGGCAAGTGGAACATACATCATTCTTGAAATAATGTTTAATTTTCAATGTTGTAACAAAAGGCATTAGATAATCACTACCATGTCAGCTGGATGGGTTTGGAAATATATTGAAACAGGAACTTTCTGTACATTTAATTAAATTATTAGTAAAAAATCAAGAAAAAAGAAAATATGAACTAATTAGAGAGAAAACTAAAATAAGATCAAAGTTTCTCTTCACATTAAATTCAATGGACCTTAAATATATCGAAGAGTTCACTGATAAGGCTAGGAATGAAGAAATTCAAAAGGTTAGAAAGGGAAATGAGAAGAACCTAGCAAACCTGGGAATCCATAGGCCTGGAAGAAATATTCCAAACGATTCTGCTGTTTCTAAACGGATGATTAAGTTATCATCGATGGATCACAAGTATAATAATAGGATAATACTTAACCTGGGACTGAACACGGCCGTTCCTATATAGTGCATACCTAAGAATAAAATTATAACCGAGACAGTTAAGATCATCTAATTCCTCTGAAAAAAAGATGAAACTAAATTTTAATTGGTTGTTGCCAAATTGGTGTTAGAACATAGAGAGGATAAACGTAAGCCCATTTATGAATTGATAAGATTGAGATCATATTTGTTTCCTATTAAGGTAATATGTATTAAAGTAAATAAAATTGGAGCTACTGTGTTAACGAATCAGAGGGATTGGGTGTGATAAATTGTTAGTGCAATTAAATGATAAAGTTTATAATGCAATAAATAAAGATCCAACACATAAGTTACAAGGTGAGGTTAAGACCTTAATGAAATAAATTATTTGGTCTGGAGAATTATATTCAGTACTCAGAAACTCATTAATACAAAGGAACACATTCTCTCTCAGAGTGCATGGTTTAAAAAAGATTCATAAACAAGATAATCCACTTAGGTTAATTTTAAATGTTCAGAATTCTTCAACTTATAAAATGTACAAATTTCTATGCCATAAATTAATAAAATACACCTATTTTCCAGATTATACATTAAAGAACACTTATTATCTTGTGATATTTTTAGAAAATATAAATTATTGAAGAGTGATGAACTACCTGGATGTAGTAAATATGTATACTACCGTTCCGGTGCAGGTTCCATTAGAGAGTATCCAGCGCTGTTTACCGGAATACTCTGAGATATTAGAAAGTATTAAAATGATGTTAAGGAGTATTATGAAAATGTTTAAAATGTCCTCTACATTCTATATATTTATAAATTAATTATACCTACAAGTAATGGAGCAACCATTATCGGTCTCAGTCGCTAATATTTTAATGCATAATTTAGAAAAATATCTCTTGTTCAGATCTGCCCTCAAACTAAACTTTTATGTAAATTTAAAGATAAAATCTTCTTAATATGGAATCATGGGGATAATGAGTTGGAGTATATTCTGTATTTAGCTAATCAACTGGAGAAGTAAAATTTACAGTGGAAAAAGAAAAAAAATGAAATATCAATTATGCATGTAAAATTAAAAGGAATGTGTCAGATATTAGAAAATGATATTTATAGTACGAATACTCATTCGGATATTCTCCTGAATTATTGCTATAATCACCCCTTTTGGATGTTAATAGGCATGCTAAAACCCATGATAATAAGAAGTCTTAAATTACTGGGTTTAAAATAAAGGGACAAAGATCTGATGAAATAGAAAGCAATATTTAAGATAAATTGTTATTCGGCAAAATCAATTGATTAAATCATGAACGAAACGCTACAAAGATTTAATAGATAAAAAACCAGGAAAAAAAGAGGTAATGGATTTAGAAAATCAAAATGAAAGTAAGCAAAAAATATGGTTCTACCAGATTCCAAATTAAGTAGAAAAATTAGGATATTAGCAACGAAATACAACATAAGAACAGTGTTAAGACAACCAGTTACAATAGGCAATAAGTTACCGAATCAGAAAGAAAAAATAGAACCGCTCAACACATCAGGGGTTTATGAGATACCTTGTAAAGATTGCAATCTTAGGTATATAGGTGAAACCATGCGTCCAATAAAGGTACGTAGAGGTGAACATAAGACTGCATGCAAATACAGACATGGTCATAGATCAGATCTAGCCAGGCACTCAATGGAGACAGGTCATCAGATAAACTGGGACGGCTGTAAACGGATTGCACTATGTAACCGAAATAGATGTACCAGATTGATTAGAGAATCAATTGAAATAAAATCAGGAATGAACGTCATGAATATGACATGTGTAGAAAAATCATTAGGCCCAATATTTAATGAACCTTCTCGAATGGAAGAACGTAGATTAGAGGAATCAGAGCTATCAATAAATCTAAATAAGAGACCGCGACTATGAAAGGGAAAAAACAGAACGAATAAGATTGAGTTAGAGAGCGGTAATATGGCTATAGTTATATATGTATATATATGGTGAACATTTCAATTTACATAAGATGTGAGAGAATTTCACGTTGTTGCTTATATGTTTATCTAAAGATATTTAACAAATATGGGTATATATATATATTTCGCAAATACATATATATGGATGGTTCTAAATATTCATATAAGATGTGGGGTGAACTCACATGGTTGCTTAAATGATTATTTAGATATTAACAATATATATGTAGAAAAATATTTAGATTTTATATATAAGGTGAGAAAAGCTCACATGGTTGCTTATGTGAATTGAGATAGGCATTATGTATATATAAATATATATATATATATATATATATGAGGTGTAGACGGGTAGATATATATACACTTTGATATTTATATATACATATAAATTGTGAGTAAAATTAGTATATATACTATACACGCAAGGAGAAATTGTAAGTGGTTGAATTTCAAAGAACCTATTTCAACTGCTTATAGATACATATATCTACATATATATATATATATATATATATAGGGGTATATAGATAGACAATAAAAGAGATATATAAATATTATCAAAAGCATTTTGACTGATATAATTTATCCGTTGCGGGACTCACAGTGTTGCTTGTATGAGATTCATATTATATATATGGTATATACACGTGTATATATACATATATATATATCATGAATATATAGATATTTATAAAAGATGTGGGAAGAACCCACATGGTTGCTTATATGCTTATCTCTATATACATAGATAGCGTGTGGACGTATGTATAAATGGATATTTTATAAGATGTGGGTGTGTGTATGTATAAATATAAATAATTAAAAATAAAATTTAAATATAAAAGATTGCTAATTTTATATATATATTTTTTTTTTCGTATATATATATATAGTGTATACACGTAAGTATAGATATATATATAGATAAATATGAAGGATATATAGATATTTATATATATAGATATATATGAAGGATATATAGATATTTATAAAAGATGTGGGAAGAACCCACATGGTTGCTTATATGCTTATCTATATATACATAATATATAGCCTATGGAATTATATAGATGTTTTATAAGAAGTGAGTATATATGTAATTATGAATAAGTAATTAAATATACAATTTATTATATAGGTATACTGGACACAGATATTTAAATAGAGAAACTAATTTATATAGGATATGAGTATTAATGTGTATTTAGATGAGAGACGATTTCGATAGTGTGAACTCCGTATTCGGTCTTGTCAAAATGATAGAATAATACTCTATAGACTTTCAATAGTTTTTTAATCTCTCTATCTATAACTGATTGCAAGCTGGATGGAATTAGGTGAACTGGGGGGCATGTGAGGATTACTGCAATATTGAATTAAAAATTTGTTGATCTTTCTATGCGTCCGGAACAGCAAATAAAATATAGATATCAGTGATAGGCGTGTTTATCAATACATTAAGTGTACTTATAGTTATTCAATAAATGTAACTTTAGTAAAATACACATGTTTATAGGTAGTTGTGTGTGCAGAGGGGGACAGGGATAAGTTTTTGTATACATTTGAGTATTAGAGACTAGGTATGAAGACTGGATATTAGGAAGACAATTAAAAATACTTTTAGAATTAAAATAGATATAAATATATCTGTCTTGAATGAGGATACCACATTTGTCACAAGTTGTGTTTTACTCCTGTGCGTATTGTGTCAACCCTGAAGATGAGATTGGAAATGAGATCTCAAAATATTGGTCAAGGAACAATGGAAAATCTTGATCCAACGTCATTTTCAGACAATCAGCTAATTGAAGGCTTAAAGAAGAAGGGACGAGTGAGAACCCATCAATTGAGGCCAAAAATTACATCATCTGAAGATGAAGGAAGTTCAAGATTTTACCGACCTATGAGTGCTATCAATTGTCCCGCACAAGGAAAATGCGGTCAAATCCACAACAAGAAGGACAGCACTGAGCAAATAAATACATCTTTTAAACTAAGATTTGTTTAATATAAAAAAAGGCAATTCACCTAAAAAAGAAAAAAGACTAACCGAGTTACATTAGTTAGTATATGACTAAAAAGTATCTGTAGTATGCGGCAGAGTGACTCGGTGGATCGAGCATCAGATTCCAAAGCAGACGTGCCCAGGTTCGCGCTTTGTACGCAGGAAATTCTGGCCATTACGTGATGAGATCTCAATAAGGACGAAACCGGTCTATTGCATGAATTGTCATTTCCAAAAATACAATTCCTAGTTTATAATGAAAAATATCTGTACTTAATGGGTCATGTGTTTATATCAACTTCGCAAACGTGATTGTAGTAAATGTAATCACCGCCCGCGCAACGAATTGTAGATTTTTCCATCATGTAGACCGGTTTGTTCTTATTGGTATTTCTACACGTACTGTCCAGAAATGGCCGCGGAAAACTGAAATCTGGGTAAGTCTGCTTCAGAGTCTGTTGCTTTAATCAGTGTGCCAACCTACCGCACCTACTATATAACACTCATTTTTTTGAGAACTTGTGTAAGCTCCAAGTGCAGCTGATATTTTTAATACAATGGGCCTCATCGAAATATTAAATCAAGATAGAAACATTTATTATAATCAAGGTTGCGGTCTTGATATAAACACCTGACCCATTAATTACTTACATTTTGTCAGTATAAACTAAGAATTGTATAGTGTAGAAAAGGCAATTCATCCAGTAGACCGGTTTCGTCCTTAATGGGAACTCATCAAGTACTGGCCAGAATTTGCAGCGGACAGTACCTGATGAGTTCCCAATAAGGACGAAACCGGTCTACTGGATGAATTGCCTTTTCTACACTATACAATTCTTAGTTTATACCGACATATGTAAGTAATTAATGGGTCAGGTGTTTATATCAAGACCGCAACCTTGATTATAATAATTGTTATCACCACCCGCGCAACTAATGTTCGTTTAAGATAGAAACATGTAAATATCGAGAGAGTGTGAAAAACGGAAACCAATCAATTGCGTGCATCACATCCAGTTCAAGCTCAATGCCTGTACGTGCTTCTTCTGCTTGCATAAATCCGGCTGCAATTTGTTTATCTATAAGGCTTCGTATGTGGCTAGCTCCCTTTTGTTTTTGCATTTAATAATTACTTTGAATGCTACGTCTGGAGAACATACGTGCGATGTTTCGTTGATGTGTTGCGCAATAGCAGACGTGCATTCACCATTTGATTTAAAACAGGCATTTAAAGTACAATATTTTCTCATTCGAGTAATTAACCGTCTGGTCGATTGGCCTGTGTAAGTTGATCGACAACTTGCGCATGTATATAGGTAAATAATATTTTACGTCGACATTAACGCTGTTTATCTTTGATTGCAGGTAAAGGCAAGTGTGTTACTTTAAATAACACGCGTACTTTAGCTGCATTAAATGTGCGCGTTAATGCTGCTTCAAATTTCTTATGTGCCATTCGGGAAACTGTATCCCAATACATGGGATAATTAGGCAGACTGTTTTCTTTTCTGGCCCGTAATACGTCTGTTTCTGTTTAATTACCCTAATAATTGATTCAATTAATTGTCTGGGATAGTCATTAGACATTATTATATTCATTTTCTTTTGAATCTTGACTAACCAACCTGTCAATTCTTGAGAAGCAACCACGAACTGTTGATAATTTATATAAAAAGATTATGTATAAATATATGTTCATAAATAGATTTTTGAAGAGATTATGCGAAAGAAATTTCTTATATCTGATAAAATTTCTTTTAGTTTTGCAATATAGGAAAGGTACAATGAATATATATATATATATATATATATATATATATATATATATATATATATGTATATTAAGTTTGCTGGTAAGGAAGGGATATCTATTCAATAAATCTATTTTGACTTATTGGGATTGTGTCAAGTAATATTCGTCATTTGATGCAGCCGGGGCTCAAAATGGTGTATATTTGCTTCAGAATTATTGATCTTGTCCATTGAATGAAAGTATTTAATGGGTTTCCAATATGGACGAAACCTGCATAAATTGCTTTGTTACCTTAGGCAATGCTGGGATTATGCTAACGTATATATACTCTAATTCCTACCCAGTTCCTAATAAAGATGAAATTGGTCAACTGGAAAGAATTTCCTTGCTAAAGGCATGTTAGTTTATATATATATATATATATATATATATATATATATATATATATATATATATATATATATATATATATAAGTTTAAAGAAACATTTTTTAATACGAAGAACGGGCGGCGCAGGAAGAAACTTTATTAAAAAACAGATATACTGTTGGATTTATTGAATCAATAATATATCAGATAAATGACTATACAGCACGGAAGCCTTTCCAAATCAAAGGATGATATACTTTGGTTTACCTTTGAATGGGATGCGCCATCCGAAATGCTGACATTACATTTTAAAGAAACAGTATAAAACTGATGTCCGCTTACACAGCCCGATGCTTATTCAACATGACTTTAAAGGATAGACTTTGTGAAATTCAACCTCCAGTTATAACTTACACAAGCACAATAACTACTTATTTTGATATGTAATTTAGTCGAAGAATCAACCAGTATTTTAGAAGCACCCCAGCTGTCAAAGGGAAAATTTTAACGAAAAGCTGAACTCATTGTTTATCATTTATTTAAAACCAGGCGGGTTTCTAGGTGCAGTTAGCTGAAAGAAACGAACAGTAGTTGCACGTAACGCTTGTCTCAGCATTCTTAAATTGGAAATAAATAAACAAATTATGTTCATACCTACTATATATATATATATATATATATATATATATATATATATATATCTGTTCACTAGTTGTTATTCAGAAAGAATAAACATGTTAGATGCTTTAAATTACATTAATTTAGAAATCTTTGGAATATTCTATGATAAGGTTTAATGTGAATATCATTTACGAAATAAGCGAATATTCTCCAAGGAATAACTGTGTAAGAGATGAATAGTTAAATTCATGATATATAGCTGGTTAATCGAGGGAAATACTCCATATTACTAAAGAATGCATATCAAATTGAAATTATTTATTCGGGTTGTAAAAAATTTTCATACTACGTTTACTGGAGTAATTAATGGCGATTAATTTATCGTTAATGCTTCACGAGGATAAAACTAGGAATATCTTAAAGAAAGCGTTTTCATAATCTGATCCATTGTGATTTTTAATAACCGCATAATATGCTGGTTTTTGGCAATGGTTCACTAAAATTATTGTTATTTGCACCGTAGAAGCGAACAAAATTTAAAATATCCAATGTATTTCATAAAAAGAACTTGCAAAAATAGGTACTGCTAAAGTTTGTTGCGGATTTTTAATGACAATCAGATCTGTTATATTAGATATTACATTTTTAATTTTGCCTTTTACAAAAGTATGCTACATGAAATGAACCCAACTTTTCTTTTATGTTAATTAACGCATGTTATCGAATTATGTGACATCGAATAACTGATTATCCATTGGTCTGGCTCCTATTTAATAATTTAACGATGGTAAAGAATTATTTTTGCTAAACCGTAATGTCGGTTTCAAAGAGAAAATTTGAAGAATAAGAAATTTCCAGAACATATCCGAAGCAGAGGTTAATTTAAAAGGTCTCCGAAATTCGGCTAGTTAAATTCTGACACGTATGGAATTATTTGGATTTTTTGACTAGAATCCATTATGTTATTTTTTAATTTTGATTTATTGCTACTTCGTCACCCAATCTAAATATTTTGCATGATCTTTTGCCTAGCATGTATGTTGTAAATTTTACAATGATAATTATATAAGTTCTAGACATTGACATTTGAATTCACGTCGGCACAATTTATGCACAATATTATCCACACATTTAACACTAATGATTTCTGAAAAATAAAATGAGTGGTTTAAACATATACTTTATAAAATTAGTGTATCAGGATTTCTAAAAAAAATATTTTTTTACATATTCAGTGCGATGGGCTTCAAAAATCCGTTAATTGAAATAAATTTACTATGAAATTAAGCAAATTATTTAACAACTCTTACCATCTGATAGTTATAACATTAGATTTATCTTGTTTAGTCCATGATGACCATGACAAATGGAAAACTGTCACTACAACTGGTGAAAACTGCATCGTGTATTATTTCATGCCTCCGAAACGGATTTAAATAATTTTTTAACGACATATTGAAGAAACGGAAAAATAGAAAAAAAATAGACATTATATTCATGGACTGTTATGTGCAAATAAATAACTTGTTTAGAGTTTGGTGTAAATCTTGCTTTTGCCTGATATTATCTCAAATGGTAGTATTATTGAATTATATTGCCAAACAAATTTTAAATAAAATGCCCAAAGCTTTATTAGAGAAATTAATTTCATAAATTTTCATTTGGTGTCATTGGTCGTATTAAACAAAACTAGACAAATCAAGATAAAAATATAAGAGTATATCTATAAAATTATTAGGTGCTACGATATAAATGAAAGATTTATGCATCAGAGCTTACGAGCATTCTTCATATAGTAACGAGCTATGGAACTGAAAACGCCAACATACCTATATACCAATCTATGATTTCCGGCTATGTGTGAGATGGTATATGTATGAATTAAAAAAAGTTAACCTATTTTCTCAGCCCTAGTTTAATGGCACAATGAAAAGAACTACATCTCGATTTTTTGTGTGGACAATCAAGCAATACTAAACGTATAATTTGAGGAAGACGTCTGGCACTAAAATATGTAGTCTGATCTTTATACCTAATCATGAGCAATTCAAACGTTTATGCATAATAAACTTAAAGCTTCAGTAAATTATCTGTTTCTGAACTGGCCTCCGATGCTAAAATAGTGGCGAAATAAGGTTCAGTGGATAGATGATCAAAGCCTGTTTGATTTGTGGTACCACAAAATAACTCCTTCCCAGTTTATGAATAAATGTAGGATAAATAACAAGCTCTGAATAATCAAACCCTTTAAAGATTAATCATGGCTCCAGTATGCGTTCGAGCAAAATCTCCCCAAAAACGTAAATTTACAATGTATAATATTCGTGGATACAATATTTAACAGCAAATATGTGATAGGAAATAAAAAGTCCGAGTATGTATCCCTTTTCTTTATTCACTTAAGAAAAACATTCGATTGAGCGACGTTATATAAGTTGCTTAAAGCCTTTTAAATAACATTTTAATCTAATTTTAACTCAGTTAACCAGCACGCACAATGTTCTAATGATCTTACATCGTCTAATTTGTAATCGCAACTGCAACTGCATTTTCATTGTATTTAAAAGTTGCTCAAATCGATTTAATAAAGATTTTGTGCATTTTGCAAAACTTCTTTGCTTCATCCACTTTTAAATAATTATATTACTGTTATTTATTAAATTAAGAAAACTGTTTATTGAAACTTAACTCCAATGAATTTGCTTAAAAATGTAAATGGGTGCAAAAATTGAACACTGTTATATGTTGCAAATTAAATGATATCAAGCAATTTTTAGCGGAATAAAGTTAATGTTGCGCATTTTGGCAAGAGTGCTGTTTTAAATGAGTGAGGTTAATCAGATGAATATTTAAATAAGAGTTTGTCGATTGTATGACTTTAATACGTCAATTTTGTTTAGATCTATTTTATTGTTTTAAATAACCGAATTTTGAATTTATTCATAATTATATGTTGAACTTCTAGATTAGACCAAATTTCGTATACTTTAAATAAATATTTGTATAGAAATCATTTAAGAATTGTTTTTTCAAATATTTTTAAGCCAATTACCAAACAATTAACAATATATAAGCATGTAAAATGGAAAACTAAATGAATTAGAATAGTGCTACAGGTACTTATTAGCAGTATGAACATGTTTGGATGTACAGTTTAAATAAGGTACGATGTGTATTTCGAACAAAATTGGACGCTTCCTATCGTTTCTTTGATACAATTTACGCCTAGTTATCTACTTGAATATATATATATATATATATATATATATATATATATATATATATATATATATATTACCAAACATCGCTCTACAATCTTTCATTTATAGCCATTCTTTGCTTTCAATTGAAGTTATACTTTAGTGGTAACAAATCTGACTCTTTTTAATTCTATTTCTTGTTTTGAATGATTGGTAAGTGTGTATGGGGATTTGTGTTTGTGTGTGCCTGTTTGCATGTAAATATCTTTCCCATTATATATATATATATATATATATATATATATATATATATATATATAATTATAGTTACATTTCCGTAACATTAGCACTACTCCAGCCGGTTTAATTATTGTATATGTTGATATATCGAGCAGTTACAATTAATGTTTACGTAATTTACTAGTTATATTTTTAGAGTTAAAAATTATTTATCACATTTCTGATAGCAAATTGGTAGACAGGAAAAGAAGTTTCGAAACGTATTAATACAAAAACAGTCACCATATTAAGATGACGATTACCCAGTATAATATAAATTTTATTATGACAGGCTTGCTTACGCGTTATCTTTAAGTTAAACATGTTTTTTCAACTATTATATCAAATTAATTTTATTCCCACCGTGTCATTCTTGCAAACATTTACAGTGCTTATTGTTTTCTATTTTGAACGTATTATTATGCTTATTATATGAGTTTGAATAGGCAGCAGGATAATTTTTAAATTGTCAAACTGCACAGTATATCCGCCATAAATTCTGTGTTTTACTTAATGGGATTATCGTAATCAACGACACGAAAGAGATCCGTTCTAAATGGAAAATATCAACATCTGAAAATTTTGTGTGTAAATTATTTAGTCTACCCCGGAATATAAACGTTCATTTTTATAATTTATTTTTTGATCTTTTTAAACATTGGTTATTTAAAAATAACTTTTGATATCATAACAATTATTTATATTATCGTCAAATATGAAGATCAGCATTATCAAATATGTAACACTTTTATTTGTAAAATTGTAATATAAGCATTACTTTATCTTCACATCTGCAAAAAAACAAAAATTAATCATTAATATTGCGAACGGAATCACACAGATTTCACTATATATAATCTGTTTAACCTGTTATAATACATATGTCTTAGAGTATAACTAAAGAATATTTTGGAAATGGAGTTTTGGATATAAAAGGATTTTTATTATCACTATTTGCAAAATTAAAACCGCAACCAAATAAAGCGAATTCCAAGTTTAAATTTACACTTTAAATAAATAATTCACATTAATTCGTTCTGATTATATGCAACTTTTAAATGACTGTGGAAATCCTAATTATGATGATAGCGCAATTCGTCAATTAACAAGGAAATCAGGATTTTGTATGTCTGACTGTTTCCTCAATCTCGATAGTTGTGTAAATGTGATGTTATCCAACCACACTTTTGGTGTTACGTCATATTGGTAATAACCGTAAAAGATGTGACTTTCCTGCATGTTTCAGAGAAATTTTATTTCTTTATGCTCTTTGTTAGAGAACTTCAACTAACCTGAAGTTTGGTTTAGATTTTGAAATTTTTGGAATTGTTGAAATTCGACATTTGTAATTTTTTATTTATGAAGGAAAATTAATTTGCAAAATGTCAGTCAGAAACCAATTATAATTTCTATATGCATTGATAATATGTTATATGCTAGGGTTCGATTTTAAAATTTAAATCGTAACATAATATAGAAAATACAATCCATCACAAGGACGATGCTTCTGGATTTATTGGTCAATTTATTATTAACTTCCAGGACTAGTGATATCAGAAGTGCAAGCAAAAATTGTTATTTCATTATTAAAAGCCTATTTATTTTAATAAATAACACATGAATTTCGTACAATTATAAATTTTACCTAATATTCTTAGCAAATAACGTGAAAATTTTTTAGTGCTAATCTAATCAAAAGTTCCAACTTCCCAAAAATATTTTCTTGTTAAGTAAAGCATACACTCGAAACGTTATAAAATGATAATAACTAGTGGATTTATTTTAGAATTTAATTCGTAATCAATACTAAGAATAATTTAATAGTTGTATAAGAAAGGACGTGTATTTTAAAATGACCTAGTTTTTATTGTCGTTTGAAATTATTTATTTAAACGTGCAAGTCTGTGAGCTCGAATTGAACTTTGTCGATCTGTTCGAAGAAATTTAGGTTAAATTTTAAAAGTAATTGCCCTACTCATTGCATGCAATTTCATGCTATATAACGCGTATTTTCTTCAAAATTCTATCATAAACTTTATTCACCAATCGTTGAATAGTTCAAATTGCATTGTGGTAATCTTTGACAGGTTGTCATTTGTGAACAAGTGTATCACTTATAGGTGTTCATTGAAGCAAAATAGTTAAAACTTAGTTGGCATAAAACTTTTAATTGCCCGTTATTCGCAGTTTTTGTGACATGGACTATGAGCTGCATCGGGCTTTGAAAAGTTTACCTGATTTCGATAATATTTCAAGGCAGTACTTCCGCTTAATAACGAGCAATCACTCTATAAAAAAGCATTTGTCTTGTACATAAATAAATGAACTTGGCTTATTCTTTAATGATTATGTTTTAAATATTACATATGCATACTTTAAATAAGAAAAATACTGTAGCACAATATCACCTTTGTTTAAAGATGGAGAATCAGAGTTTTACAGTTGATTCCATGTGT
>JAQBSW010013602.1:0-13570 GCA_029291075.1 Eudiplozoon nipponicum | reverse complement strand
GGCCATTGTGTTAGTAACTGATACCTTTTTGAAATCGATGAGTACCGGATACTAACACTATGATTTCCGAGTCGGTACACGATACCAACCGGATGGATATAAATTTATGCTAAAGATCACCCAAATTGAGAATTACAACAATTTTCGAACACCTGTTACTCCAGTTAAACCATACACTCTGGCCTTCATCGATATCAGTTATCACATTTCGCGGTAAGCATGACATCATTCAATTCAATATATTACAGTTAAATGCTGTTTGTTGCGAAGAACTAATATATATGCAAGTATGTATTAGGTTTTGCGAACCTAGTAACAAATTAGTTCAGTTGTGACCAGAAGGATAAACCAAAGGCATGAACGGAAAGTATAATCTCATGCACATTCGTTTCGTGCTTACTGGCGACTCATCAGTAGGAGCCGGTATTACGCCCTCTAACCACTATATATTTGGTAGAAGAATGTGGAATAATAGGACGGTACAATCTCCTAGACGAATGTGTAAACCTGTAATAGTTAAGCTAACATAATCTGAAGTCAACGACAATACGACTTCAATGCTAACTCACACTATATAATATATATACCGAGTCTGTAAAGGATACTAACACTATGGCCATTGTGTTGGTAACTGATACCTTTTTTGAAATCGATGAGTACCGGATACTAACACTATGGTTTCCGAGTCGGTACATGATACCAACCTGATGGATATAAATTTATGCTAAAGTTCACCCAAATTGGGAATTACAACAATTTCCGAACACCTGTTACTCCAGTTAAACCATACACTCTGGCCTTCATCGATATCAGTTATCACATTTCGCGGTAAGCGTGACATCATTCAATTCAATATAATACAGTTAAAAACTGTTTGTTGCCAAGAGCTAATATATGCAAGTATGTATTAGGTTTTGCGAAACTAGTAATAAATTAATTCAGTTGTGACCAGAAGGATAAACCAAAGACAGCATGAACGGAAAGTATAATCTCATGCACATTCTTTTCGTGCTTACTGGCGACTCATCAGTAGGAGCCGGTATTACGCCCTTTAACCACTATATATTCGGTAGAAGAATGTAGAATAATAGGACGGTACAATCTCCTAGACGAATGTGTAAACCTGTAATAGTGAAGCTAACATAATCTAAGTCAACGACAATGCGACTTCAGTACTAACTCACACTATATAATATATATACCGAGTCTGTAAAGGATACTAACACTATGGCCATTTTGTTAGTAACTGATAACTTTTTTAAATCGACGGGTACCGGATACTAACACTATGGTTTCCGAGTCGGTACATGATACCAACCTGATGGATATAAATTTATGCTAAAGTTCGCCCAAATTGAGAATTACAACAATTTCCGAACACCTGTTACTCCAGTTAAACCATACACTCTGGCCTTCATCGATATCAGTTATCACATTTCGCGGTAAGCATGACATCATTCAATTCAATATATTACAGTTTAATACTGTTTGTTGCGAAGAACTAATATATATGCAAGTATGTATTAGGTTTTGCGAACCTAGTAACAAATTAGTTCAGTTGTGACCAAGAAGGAAAAAACAAAGGCAGCATGAACGGAAAGTATAATCTCATGCACATTCGTTTCGTGCTTACTGGCGACTCATCAGTAGGGCCGGTATTACGCCCTTTAACCACTATATATTTGGTAGAAGAATGTGGAATAATAGGACGGTACAATCTCCTAGACGAATGTGTAGACCTGTAATAGTGAAGCTAACATAATCTGAAGTCAACGACAATACGACTTCAATGCTAACTCACACTATATAATATATATACCGAGTCTGTAAAGGATACTAACACTATAGCCATTGTGTTAGTAACTGATACCTTTTTTGAAATCGATGAGTACCGGATACTAACACTATGGTTTCCGAGTCGGTACGTGATACCAACCTGATGGATATAAATTTATGCTAAAGTTCACCCAAATTGAGAATTACAACAATTTCCGAACACATTTTACTCCAGTTAAACCATACACTCTGGCCTTCATCGATATCAGTTATCACATTTCGCGGTAAGCATGACATCATTCAATTCAATATATTACAGTTAAATACTGTTTGTTGCGAAGAACTAATATATATGCAAGTATGTAATAGGTTTTGCGAACATAGTAACAAATTAGTTCAGTTGTGACCAGAAGGATAAACCAAAGGCAGCATGAACGGAAAGTATAAAATCATGCACATTCGTTTCGTGCTTACTGGCGACTCATCAGTAGGAGCCGGTATTACGCCCTTTAACCACTATATATTTCGTAGAAGAATGTGGAATAATAGGACGGTACAATCTCCTAGACGAATGTGTAAGCCTGTAATAGTGAAGCTAACATAATCTAAAGTCAACGACAATACGACTTCAATGCTAACTCACACTATATAATATATATATACGGAGTCTGTAAAGGATACTAACACTATGGCTATTGTGTTAGTAACTGATACCTTTTTTTGACATTGATGAGTAACGGATACTAACAATATGGTTTCCGAGTCGGTACATGATACCAACCTGATGGATATAAATTTATGCTAAAGTTCACCCAAATTGAGGATTACAACAATTTCCGAACACCTGTTACTCCAGTTAAACCATACACTCTGGCCTTCATCGATATCAGTTATCACACTTCGCGGTAAGCATGACATCATTCAATTCAATATATTACAGTTAAATACTGTTTGTTGCGAAGAACTAATATATATGCAAGTATGTATTAGGGTTTGCGAAACCTAGTAACAAAATAGTTCAGTTGTGACCAGAAGGATAAACCAAAGGCAGCTTGAACGGAAAGTATAATCTCATGCACATTCGTTTCGTGCTTACTGGCGACTCATCGGTAGGAGCCGGTATTACGCCCTTTAACCACTATATATTTGGTAGAAGAATGTGGAATAATAGGACGGTACAATCTCCTGGACGAATGTGTAAACCTGTAATAATGAAGCTAACATAATCTAAAGTCAACGACAATGCGACTTCAATGCTATCTCACACTATATAATATATATAGCGAGTCTGTAAAGGATACTAACACTATGGCTATTGTGTTAGTAACTGATACCTTTTTTAAATCGATGAGCACCGGATACTAACACTATGGTTTCCGAGTCGGTACATGATACCAACCTGTTGGATATAAATTTATGCTAGAGTTCACCCAAATTGAGAATAACAACAATTTCCGAACACCTGTTAGTCCAGTTAAACCATACACTCTGGCCTTCATCGATATCAGTTATCACATTTCGCGGTAAGCATGACATCATTCAATTCAATATATTACAGCTAAATACTGTTTGTTGCGAAGAACTAATATATATGCAAGTATGTATTAGGTTTTCCGAACCTAGTAACAAATTAGTTCAGTTGTGACCAGAAGGATAAACCAAAGGAAGCATGAACGGAAAGTATAATCTCATGCACATTCGTTTCGTGCTTACTGGCGACTCATCAGTAGGAGCCGGTATTACGCCCTTTAACCACTATATATTTGGTAGAAGAATTTGGAATAATAGGACGGTACAATCTCCTAGACGAATGTGTAAACCTGTAATAGTGAAGCTAACATAATCTAAAGTCAACGACAATACGACTTCTATGCAAACTCACATTATATAATATATATACCGAGTCTGTAAAAGATACTAACACTACGGCTATTGAGTAAGTAACTGATACCTTTTTAAATCGATGAGTACCGGATACTAACACTATGGTTTCCGAGTCGGTACATGATACCAACCTGATGGATATTAATTTATGCTAAAGTTCACCCAAATTGAGAATTACAACAATTTCCGAACACCTGTTACTCCAGTTAAACCATACTCTCTGGTCTTCATCGATTTCAGTTATCACATTTCGCGGTAAGCATGACATCATTCAATTCAATACATTACAGTTAAATACTGTTTGTTTCGAAGAACTAATATATATGCAAGTATGTATTAGGTTTTTTGCGAACCTAGTAACAAATTAGTTCAGTTGTGACCAGAAGGATAAACCAAAGGCAACATGAACGGAAAGCATAATCTCATGCACATTCGTTTCGTGCTTACTGGCGACTCATCAGTAGGAGCGGGTATTACGCCCTTTAACCACTATATATTTGGTAGAAGAATGTGGAATAATAGGACGGTACAATCTCCTAGACGAATGTGTAAAAACCTGTAATAGTGAAGCTAACATAATCTGAAGTCAACGACAATACGACTTCAATGCTAACTCACACTATATAATAATATATATACCGAGTCTGTAAAGGATACTAACACTATGGCTATTGTGTTAGTAACTGATACCTTTTTTGAAATCGATGAGTACCGGATACTAACGCTATGGTTTCCGTGTCGGTACATGATACCAACCTGATGGATATAAATTTATGCTAAAGTTCACCCAAATTGAGAATTACAACAATTTCCGAACACCTGTTACTCAAGTTAAACCATACACTCTGGCCTTCATCGATATCAGTTATCACATTTCACGGTAAGCATGACATCATTCAATTCAATATATTACAGTTAAATACTGTTTGTTGCGAAGAACTAATATATATGCAAGTATGTATTAGGTTTTGCGAACCTAGTAACAAATTAGTTCAGGTGTGACCAGAAGGATAAACCAAAGGCAGCATGAACGGAAAATATAATCTCATTCACATTCGTTTCGTGCTTACTGGCGACTCATCAGTAGGAGCCGGTATTACGCCCTTTAACCACTATTTATTTTGGTCAAGAATATGGGATAATAGGACGGTACAATCTCCTAGACGAATGTGTAAACCTGTAATAGTGAAGCTAACATAATCTAAAGTCAACCACAATGCGACTTCAATGCTAACTCACACTATATAATATATATACCGAGTCTGTAAAGGATACTAACACTATGGCTATTGTGTTAGTAACTGATACCTTTTTAAATCGATGAGTACCGGATACTAACACTATGGTTTCCGAGTCGGTACATGATACCAACCTGATGGATATTAAGTTATGCTAAAGTTCACCCAAATTGAGAATTACAACAATTTCCGAACACCTGTTACTCCAGTTAAACCATACTCTCTGGCCTTCATCGATATCAGTTATCACATTTCGCGGTAAGCATGACATCATTCAATTCAATATATTACAGTTAAATTCTGTTTTGTTGCGAAGAACTAATATATATGCAAGTATGTATTAGGTTTTGCGAACCTAGTAACAAATTAGTTCAGTTGTGACTAGAAGGATAAACCAAAGGCAGCATGAACGGAAAGTATAATCTCATGCACATTCGTTTCGTGCTTACTGGCGACTCATCAGTAGGAGCCGGTATTACGCCCTTAACCACTATTTATTTGGGTGAGGTATGTGGAATAATAGGACAGTACAATCTCCTAAACGAATGTGTAAACCTATAATAGTGAAGCTAACATAATCTAAAGTCAACGACAATACGACTTCAATGCTAACTCACACTATATAATATATATACCGAGTCTGTAAAGGATACTAACACTATGGCTATTGTGTTGGTAACTGATACCTTTTTTGAAATCGATGAGTACCGGATACTAACACTATGGTTTCCGAGGCGGTACATGATACCAACCTGATGGATATAAATTTATGCTAAAGTTCACCCAAATTGAGAATTACAACAATTTCCGAACACCTGTTACTCGAGTTAAACCATACACTCTGGCCTTCATCGATATCAGTTATCACATTTCGCGGTAAGCATGACATCATTCAATTCAATATATTACAGCTATATACTGTTTGTTGCGAAGAACTAATATATATGCAAGTATGTATTAGGTTTTGCGAACCTAGTAAAAAATTAGTTCAGTTGTGACCAGAAGGATAAACCAAAGGCAGCATGAATGGAAAGTATAATCTCATGCACATTCGTTTCGTGCTTACTGGCGACTCATCAGTAGGAGCCGGTATTACGCCCTTTAACCACTATATATTTGGGTGAGGAATGTGGGATAAAAGGACGGTACAATCTCCTAGACGAATGTGTAAACCTGTAATAGTGAAGCTAACATAATCTAAAGTCAACGACAATACGACTTCAATGCTAACTCACACTATATATAATATATATACCGAGTCTGTAAAGGATACTAACACTATGGCTATTGAGTTAGTAATTGATACATTTTTTAAATCAATGAGTACCGGATACTAACACTATGGTTTCCGAGTCGGTACATGATACCAAACTGATGGATATAAATTTATGCTAAAGTTCACCCAAAATGAGAATTACAACAATTTCCGAACACCTGTTGCTCCAGTTAAACCATACACTCTGGCCTTCATCGATATCAGTTATCAAATTTCGCGGTAAGCATGACATCATTCAATTCAATATATTACAGTTAAATACTGTTTGTTGCGAAGAACTAATATATATGCAAGTATGTATTAGGTTTTGCGAACCTAGTAACAAATTAGTTCAGTTGTGACCAGAAGGATAAACCAAAGCAGCATGAACGGAAAGTATAATCTCATGCACATTCGTTTCGTGCTTACTGGCGACTCATCAGTAGGAGCCGGTATTACGCCCTTTAACCACTATATATTTGGTAGAAGAATGTGGAATAAAAGGACGTTACATTCTCCTAGACGAATGTGTAAACCTGTAATAGTGAAGCTAACATAATCTAAAGTCAACGACAATACGATTTCAATGCTAACTCACACTATATAATATATATACCGAGTCTGTAAAGGATACTAACACTATGGCTATTGTGTTAGTAACTGATACCTTTTTTAAATCGATGAGTTCCGGATACTAACACTATGGTTTCCGAGGCGGTACATGATACCAACCTGATGGATATAAATTTACGCTAGAGTTCACCCAAATTGCGAATTACAACAATTTCCGAACACCTGTTACTCAAGTTAAACCATACACTCTGGCCTTCATCGATACAAGTTATCACATTTCGCGGTAAGCATGACATCATTCAATTCAATATATTACAGTTACATACTGTTTCTTGCGAAGAGCTAATATATATGAAAGTATGTATTGGGTTTTGCGAGCCTAGTAACAAATTAGTTCAGTTGTGACCAGAAGGATAAACCAAAGGCAGCATGAATGGGAAGTATAATCTCATGCACATTCGTTTCGTGCTTACTGGCGACTCATCAGTAGGAGCCGGTATTACGCCCTTTAACCACTATATATTTGGTAGAAGGATGTGGAATAATAGGACGGTACAATCTCCTAGACGAATGTGTAAACCTGTAATAGTGAAGCTAACATAATCTAAAGTCAACGACAATACGACTTAAATGCTAACTCACACTATATAATATATATACCGAGTCTGTAAAGGATACTAACACTATGGCTATTGTGTTAGTAACTGATACCTTTTTTGAAATCAATGAGTACCGGATACTAACACTATGGTTTCCGAGTCGGTACATGATACCAACCTGATGGATATAAATTTATGCCAAAGTTCACCCAAATTGAGAATTACAACAATTTCCGAACACCTGTTACTCCAGTTAAACCATACACTCTGGCCTTCATCGATATCAGTTATCAAATTTCGCGGTAAACATGACATCATTCAATTCAATATATTACAGTTAAATACTGTTTGTTGCGATGAACTAATATATATGCAAGTATGTATTAGGTTTTGCGAACCTAATAACAAATTAGTTCAGTTGTGACCAGAAGGATAAACCAAAGGCAGCATGAACGGAAAGTATAATCTCATGCACATTCGTTTCGTGCTTACTGGCGACTCATCAGTAGGAGCCGGTATTGCACCCTTTAACCACTGTATATTTGGTAGAAGAATGTGGAATAATAGAACGATACAATCTCCTAGACGAATGTGTAAACCTGTAATAGTGAAGCTAACATAATCTGAAGTCAACGACAATACGATTTCAATGCCAACTCACACTATATAATGTATATACCGAGTCTGTAATGGATACTAACACTATAGGCCATTGTGTTAGTAACTGATACCTTTTTTGAAATCGATGAGTACCGGATACTAACACTATGGTTTCCGAGTCGGTACATGATACCAACCTGATGGATATAAATTTATGCTAAAGTTCACCCAAATTGAGAATTACAACAATTTCCGAGCACCTGTTACTCCAGTTAATCCATACACTCTGGCCTTCATCGATATCAGTTATCACATTTCGCGGTAAGCATGACATCATTCAATTCAATATATTACAGTTAAATACTGTTTGTTGCGAGAACTAATATATATGCAAGTATGTATTAGGTGTTGCGAACCTAGTAACAAATTAGTTCAGTTGTGACCAGAAGTATAAACCAAAGGCAGCATGAACGGAAAGTATAATCTCATGCACATTCGTTTCGTGATTACTGGCGACTCGTCAGTAGGAGCCGGTATTACGCCCTTTAACCACTATATATTTGGTAGAAGAATGTGGAATAATGGGACGGTACAGTCTCCTAGACGAATGTGTAAACCTGTAATAGTGAAGCTAACATAATCTAAAGTCAACGACAATGCGACTTCAATGCTAACTCACACTATATAATATATATACCGGGTCTGTAAAGGATACTAACACTATGGCTATTGTGTTAGTAACTGATACCTTTTTTGAAATCGATGAGTGCCGGATACTAACACTATGGTTTCCGAGTCGGTGCATGATACCAACCTGATGGATATAAATTTATGCTAAAGTTCACCCAAATTGAGAATTACAACAATTTCCGAACACCTGTTACTCCAGTTAAACCATACACTCTGGCCCTTATCGATATCAGTTATCACATTTCGCGGTAAGCATGACATCATTCAATTCAATATATTACAGTTAAATAATGTTTGTTGCGAAGAAATAATATATACACAAGTATGTATTAGGTTTTGCGAACCTAGTCACAAATTAGTTCAGTTGTGACCAGAAGGATAAACCAAAGGCAGCATGAACGGAAAGTATAATCTCATTCACATTCGTTTCGTGCTTACTGGCGACTCATCAGTAGAAGCCGGTATTACGCCCTTTAACCTCTATATATTTGGTAGAACAATGTGGAATAATAGGACGGTACCATCTCCTAGACGAATGTGTAAACCTGTAATAGCGAAGCTAACATAATATAAAATCAACGACAATATGACTTCAATGCTAACTCACCCTATATAATATATATACCGAGTCTGTAAAGGATATTAACACTATGGCTATTGTGTTATTAACAGATACCTTTTTTAAATCAATGAGTACCGGATACTAACACTATGGTTTCCGAGTCGGTACATGATACCAACCTGATGGATATGAATTTATGCTAAAGTTCACCCAAATTGAGAATTACAACAATTTCCGAACACCTGTTACTCCAGTTAAACCATACACTCTGGCCTTCATCGATATCAGTTATCACATTTCGCGGTAAGCATGACATAATTCAATTCAATATATTAGAGTTAAATACTGTTTGTTGCGAAGAACTAATATATATGCAAGTATGTATTAGGTTTTGCGAACCTAGTAACAAATTTGTTCAGTTGTGACCAGAAGGATAAACCAAAGGCAGCATGAACGGAAAGTATAATCTCATTAACATTCGTTTCGTGCTTACTGGCGACTCATCAGTAGTAGCCGGTATTACGCCCTTTAACCACTATATATTTGGTAGAAGAATGTGGAATAATAGGACGGTACAATCTCCTAGACGAATGTGTAAACCTTTAATAGTGAAGCTAACATAATCTAAAGTCAACGACAATACGACTTCAATGCTAACTCACACTATATATAATATATATACCGAGTCTGTAAAGGATACTAAAACTATGGCTATTGAGTTGGTAACTGATACATTTTTTAAATCAATGAGTACCGGATACTAACACTATGGTTTCCGAGTCGGTACATGATACCAACCTGATGGATATAAATTTATGCTAAAGTTCCCCCAAATTGAGAATTACAACAATTTCCGAACACCTGTTACTCCAGTTAAACCATACACTCTGGCCTTCAACGATATCAGTTATCAAATATCGCGGTAAGCATGACATCATTCAGTTCAATATATTACAGTTAAATACTGTTTGTTGCGAAGAGCTAATATATATGCAAGTATGTATTAGGTTTTGCGAACCTAGTAACAAATTAGTTCAGTTGTGACCAGAAGGATAAACCAAAGGCAGCATGAACGGAAAGTTTAATCTCATGTTCATTCGTTTCGTGCTTACTGGCGACTCATCAGTAGGAGCCGGTATTACGCCCTTTAACCACTATATATTTGGTAGAAGAATGTGGAATAAAAGGATGTTACATTCTCCTAGACGAATGTGTAAACCTGTAATAGTGAAGCTAACATAATCTAAAGTCAACGACAATACGATTTCAATGCTAACTCACACTCTATAATATAAATACCGACTCTGTAAAGGATACAAACACTATGGCTATTGTGTTAGTAACTGATACCTTTTTTGAAATCGATGAGTACCGGATACTAACACTATGGTTTCCGAGTCGTTACATGATACCAACCTGATGGATATAAATTTATGCTAAAGTTCACCCAAATTGAGAATTACAACAATTTCCGAGCACCTGTTACTCCAGTTAAACCATACACTCTGGCCTTCATCGATATCAGTTATCACATTTCGCGGTAAGCATGATATCATTCAATTCAATATATTACAGTTAAATACTGTTTGTTGCGAAGAACTAATATATATGCAAGTATGTATTGGGTTTTGCGAACCTAGTAACAAATTAGTTCAGTTGTGACCAGAAGGATAAACCAAAGGCAGCATGAACGGAAAGTATAATCTCATGCACATTCGTTTCGTGATTACTGGCGACTCATCAGTAGGAGCCGGTATTACGCCCTTTAACCACTATATATTTGGTAGAAGAATGTGGAATAATAGGACGGTACAATCTCCTAGACGAATGTGTAAACCTGTAATAGTGAAGCTAACATCATCTAAAGTCAACGACAATGCGACTTCAATGCTAACTCACACTATATAATATATATACCGAATCTGTAAAGGATACTAACACTATGGCTAATGTGTTAGTAACTGATACCTTTTTTTGAAATATATGAGTACCGGATACTAACACTATGGTTTCCGAGTCGGTACATGATACCAACCTGATGGATATAAATTTATGCTAAAGTTCACCCAAATTGAGAATTACAACAATTTCCGAACACCTGTTACTCCAGTTAAACCATACACTCTGGCCTTCATCGATATCAGTTATCACATTTCGCGGTAAGCATGACATCGTTCAATTTAATATATTGCAGCTAAATACTGTTTGTTGCGAAGAACTAATACATATGCAAGTATGTATTAGGTTTTGCGAACCTAGTAACAAATTAGTTCAGTTGTGACCAGAAGGATAAACCAAAGGCAGCATGAACGGAAAGTATAATCTCATTAACATTCGTTTCGTGCTTACTGGCGACTCATCAGTAGGAGCCGGTATTACGCCCTTTAACCACTATATATTTGGTAGAAGAATGTGGAATAATAGGACGGTACAATCTCCTAGACGAATGTGCAAACCTGTAATAGTGAAGCTAACATAATCTAAAGTCAACGACAATACGACTTCAATGCTAACTCACACTATATATAATATATATACAGAGTCTGTAAAGGATACTAACACTATGGCTATCGTGTTAGTAACTGATACCTTTTTTAAATCGATGAGTACCGGATACTAACACTATGGTTTCCGAGTCAGTACATGATACCAACCTGATGGATATAAATTTATGCTAAAGTTCACCCAAATTGAGAATTACAACAATTTCCGAACACCTGTTACTCCAGTTAAACCATACACTCTGGCCTTCATCGATATCAGGTATCACATTTCGCGGTAAGCATGACATCATTCAATTCAATATATTACAGTTAAATACTGTTTGTTGCGAAGAACTAATATATATGCAAGTATGTATTAGGTTTTGCGAACCTAGTAACAAATTAGTTCAGTTGTGACCAGAAGGATAAACCAAAGGCAGCATGAACGGAAAGTATAATCTCATGCACATTCGTTTCGTGCTTACTGGCGACTCATCAGTAGGAGCCGGTATTACGCCCTTTAACCACTATATATTTGGTAGAAGAATGTGGAATAATAGGACGGTACAATCTCCTAGACGAATGTGTAAACCTGTAATAGTGAAGCTAACATATCTAAAGTCAACGACAATGCGACTTCAATGCTAACTCACACTATATAATATATATACCGAGTCTGTAAAGGATACTAACACTATGGCTATTGTGTTAGTAACTGATACCTTTTTTGAAATCGATGAGTACCGGATACTAACACTATGGTTTCCGAGTCGGTACATGATACCAACCTGATGGATATAAATTTATGCTAATGTTCACCCAAATTGAGAATTACAACAATTTCCGAACACCTGTTACTCCAGTTAAACCATACACTCTGGCCTTCATCGATATCAGTTATCACATTTCGCGGTAAGCATGACATCATTCAATTCAATATATTACAGTTTAATACTGTTTGTTGCGAAGAGCTAATATATATGCAAGTATGTATTAGGTTTTGCGAACCTAGTAACAAATTAGTTCAGTTGTGACCAGAAGGATAAACCAAAGGCAGCATGAACGGAAAGTATAATCTCATGCACATTCGTTTCGTGCTTACTGGCGACTCATCAGTAGGAGCCGGTATTACGCCCTTTAACCACTATATATTTGGTAGAAGAATGTGGAATAATAGGACGGTACAATCTCCTAGACGAATGTGTAAACCTGTAATAGTGAAGCTAACATAATCTAAAGTCAACGACAATACGACTTCAATGCTAACTCACACTATATAATATATATACCGAGTCTGTAAAGGATACTAACACTATGGCTATTGTGTTAGTAACTGATACCTTTTTTGAAATCGATGAGTACCGGATACTAACACTATGGTTTCCGAGTCGGTACATGATACCAACCTGATGGATATAAATTTATGCTAAAGTTCACTCAAATTGAGAATTACAACAATTTCCGAACACCTGTTGCTCCAGTTAAACCATACACTCTGGCCTTCATCGATATCAGTTTACTGCGAGAATGCTTGATGGCTGGTATCGTGAGGCCAGGGTGTATATTTAACTGGTAACCAGTGTTCAATGTGTAATCACAGATGGTTTCTTGCTAGACTATATCCGCGGAATTATCATCTTCACAAACTCAGAAGCTCGAATGTTAGTATCCGGTTCATCATTTCCAAAAAACACCGGTCTAACACAGTAATACATATTGAACTCATTACCCTGTATAGTGTTGATTCAGTATCATTGACTGGGTATATTATACTAATGAGGGCCCCACATTCGTCTAGGTCTTCTACCAAATATAAGTGGTTAAGGCGTATTTCAACCACTGATGATCATATGCTACGAGCAGTATGTGCAGCAGATGCCTGCTATTTCGTCACTGGCTAATTTGTTCTT
>JAQBSW010013601.1:0-13571 GCA_029291075.1 Eudiplozoon nipponicum | reverse complement strand
AGCTAACTTTACCCTACTAAGAAAAGAAAGTTACGAAGATGATTCTACTATACATCTGCAACAAGATCGCCACTGAGCTCGATTCGCTGCCATATCGCTATGGGTTTCTAACCAAGAACTGTGATGTGCACGAGGACCCCATCCCGGCAGACAGGTGGATCCTATACTACCCAATTTGGATGTAAGTGACTTTAATTGTTTCTGCCATGTCAAAATCTGACCACCTTGTTTCTTACGCTAATTTGGTGCTGGATGAGAGAACAGAGCTCTATTGGGCAATCGGAATGATGGCATACGCAAAACGTGATGGAGCCAACGAAGTTGATGGAGCCTTATTTGCTTTTCTAAAGACGAGCACTTATTGTCAGATCAAAAATACGTCTACGAATGTCAACGTTAGTTATTCGTTGTTGGTAACCAACATGTGCTATACTTCTCAAACAACGATGATCGAATACTTGTAAGAGTCTCAGATCATCAACTCTAAGAGGCCAAGTTTCATTAACGTATAGTAAGACTGCGCGTACAGATGCATTGTAAACACGACCTTTAAGGCAAAGTAAAATATTCCCGTTTCTCCATAAATGACAAAGGTTCAAGAAAGTTACTCTAGCTTTCCTGATCCGTATTCTCACCTGGTCGGACATATTGCCTACGTTTTTGATAGAGCTCCCAAGATATGTAAGCCTGTCGACTATGTCTAGATCCTCATTCTGCTGTCGCAACGTAGGACTGAGTGGTGGGTGATCCTGTAACAGTATCTTACGTTTAGAGGGTGCGAATTTCATACCGAAAGACGGAACAACGTTTGCTAATCTATTTAAGGTGGTCTGGGCAGCATGCTGATTGTCGAATAATAGTACGATATCGTCCGCATAGTCAAGATCGACTAGTTTATCTCCCGGGAGAACTTCAACTCCAGCGTCCTGAATGTGTGAGAGAGTGTTGTTTATAATAGCATCGATTACAAAATTAAACAAAAATGGGGAAAGTGGACAACCTTGACGAACACCACTGCTGGTTGTAAAGTTATGCGTTAATTCGTTGTAAACCTTAAAGCGACCAGAAGTATTTGTGTAGAGAGCTCGTATAATATTAACAAATTTAGTGGGAACACCGCTTTTCGACAAGATATGGAATAAAACATTGCGATCCACCGAATCAAATGCAATCCTTGAAGTCAAGAAAGACGACTATTGTGGGACGGTGATATAAATGTCTCTGTTCGAGAATTTGCCTTATCGTAAAAATATTATCTATACAACCTCGTCCTGCGCGGAATCCGGCCTGTTCTTCTCTTGTTTGTGATTCACTTGAAGCGCTAAGACGACGTAGGATAATCGAAGCAAATAACCTTGATACGACCGGAGTCAAACTTATACCACGATGGTTATCGCACGAATTACGATTGCCTTTTTTGAAGATGGGAATGATGGTCGACTCATTTCAGTCAAGTGGTACGGTTTCCTCATTCCATATAGTATGAAAAAGTTTGGTCAACGCTCCTGAAATTATTTTGCCACCATTCTTAAACAATCCCGGAAGCAGATAATCGGGGCCGGCGGCTTTGCGACGCTTAAGAGATAGTAGTAATGATAGAAGTTGTAAATAGAATTATATAAACATATAATTTACTGATGCCTCATTGCCGCATATACATGAAGTTCATTATTATGTGTAGGATATAAAAAAAGTAGTAGGGCACCAATTCTCCGTGAGAAATAAATACCCACCTCATATATCATTTGTTTACTAGTAAAGAGTAGTTAAATTCTTTCAGTTGCATATAATAATTTTTTTTTAAATTTAGCACCAAAAATCTAATTCAACCCTAACGGTAGGCGGCAGTTTTAAATTTTTGTTTACAATTGTATGTGAAATTGATTTGGTAACATCTCTGGAAAGAAAATATACCTCTAAATCTGTGAATTGTCTGAGTTCTGGTACTTGTTGTCTGAGATTATAACTTCGATACGATGCTCAAGAGGGTTATACTCAATTAATAACTCGTAAAAATTAATATTTCTAGAGCAGAATTTTAGAGGTTTCATTTTTAATTCTTATCCAAATTCCCAAATCTACATATAGCAGTCAGAAAAATTATTATATATTTATGAAGCCCTTTATATAAAACAACAAACGCCTGGCCTAAATAATCAAAAGTTTCAACAACGTGATATCCTAATCGACCAGCCACCAATGAAAAACCAAACAATAATTTAATAGCATTCAGGCAAGACCAAAAATCCCCTCGACCAGACTCACCTAACATTCGATTTGATTGGCAACAAACTAAAAGGGGTAAAACAGCTGCACATACGAAGATAGAAATTTCGAAACAATATGAGCATTCAAAAATGCAATCCGCAACTGCGCTGTTACCACGTGGACAAAACAAAATTGCGGAACACAGGGAAACAAAAGACCACACTCGGGAAAATAACATTCGTACACGTAACAGCCAACAATCAATAAATAGAAGTAAAACCGAGTCAGATTTGTTGCCATCCACATAATCAAATGAAAAACTAGGATTTATATAAATGGAATATATATATATATATATATATATATATATATATATATAGATATATATAAATCAAAATATATGTAGCTATGTAATTTCCCCGAGTGCTCGCGATTCTCTAAAATTATAGACAAATTACCTCTTTCTAATTCCATCTAAATTGTTCCGTTTAACCTCTCAAATACATATTATCGGTTTCTGAATTGGATTTATCATTAAATCTGATTCCTCCAATACTCGTTTCCTTCTATTCAAGAAGGTCTAATGATTGTTCTACAGATGCCACATTCATGACCTTCATTCCTGATTTTATTTCAATTGATTCCCTAACCAACCTGGAATCCATTTACAGCCATCCCAGTTTATCTGATGACATATCTCCATCGAGTGTCTGGCTAGATCTGATCTATGATTATGTCTTTATTTACATGCCGTTTTATGTTCTCTTCTACGTAACTTTATTGGATGCATGTTTTGAACTATATAGCTGAGTTTACAATCTTTACAATGTAGCTTATTGCCTATAGTAACTGATTGTCTTAACAATGTTCTAATGTTGTATTTCGTTGTTAATGTCCTAATTTTTCTACTTAATCTGGAGTCTGGTAGAATCATAGTTCTCTGTTTCTCTTCATTATGCTTGTCTAAATCTGTTACCCGTTTTTCTTTGTTTATTTTTCTATAGCGTCTCTTTTATGATCTTATCAATTAATTTTGCCGGATAACCAACTATCCTGAATATTTCTTTCAATTTCATCAGTCCTTTGTCCCGATATTTAAAATCCACTATTTTAATACTTCTTATTATCATGGAATTTAGAATGCCTTTTATCATCCCAAGACGGTAATTAGGGCAGCCATTGAGATACCCATTCTGGTATCCTTCTGAACTACTGCTCTAATAACTCATTTTGGATGAAAATAGACATTCTAAAATTCATGACAATAAGAAGTATGAAAATAGTGGATTTAAAATATTTGGACAAAGAACCGATGAAATTGAAATAAATATTCAGGATAAATGGTTATCCGGCAAAATTAATTGATGAAATCATAAACGAGACGCTATTGCACTTTAATGGAAAAATAAATTAAAAAAACAGGTAAGAAATTACAAAATGAAGATAAGCAAAGTATTCAGGTTCTTCTAGATTCCAGGTTAAGTAGAAAAATTAGGACATTTGCAACGAAATACAACATAAGATCAGTTTTAAGACAATCAGTAACTATAAGCAATAAGCTACTGAATCAGAAAAAATGGAACCCCTCAATACATCAGGGCTGTATATGATACCTTGTAAAAATTGCAAGCTCAGGTGTATATGTGAAACCATGTATTCAATTAGGGCACATAGAATAGAACATAAAGCTGCCTGCAAATATGGATATAGTCATAGGTCAGAGCTAGCCAGGCATTCAATACAGACAGACCATCAATTAATCAGGGATAGCTGTAAAAAGATTGCATTATCTAACCGAAATAGATTAACCATGTTGACTAGGAAATCAATTGAAATAAAATCCGGAATGAACGTCATGAATGTGACAATTGAAGACAAATCGTTAGGCCCCATATTTAATGAAGCCTTCTCGAATGGAATGCCACTTGGATTGGAGAAATCAGAGTTAACAATAAATCCAACTAAGAGACGGAGGCTATGATTTTGAAATGGTAAACGGAACAATACATATGGAGTTAGAAAGAAGTGATTTGGCTGTAATTGTAGTGAATCATGTGCACTCGAGAAAACTTACATATTTATATATATATATATATATATATATATATATATATATATATATATATGAAGACGGTTAATTTCAAGTGAATGAGAGAACATTGCAAACTTCTAAATGCCTATGTTTCAAATCAAATAGTGCATATATATATATATATATATATATATATGGTAAAGAGAAATATATATGAATGATTCTATATATTCATTTAAGATGTCGGGTGAATTCACATGGTTCCTTAATACATATTTAGATATTTGAGATATATGTGAACGAACATTTAGATTCCTATGCAAGATATGAGGGGAACTCACATGATTGTTGCTTATATGTTGATTTAGATATATATAATATATAATAGGGTGTAGATGTTTATATAAACGGATAATTATGTATTCGTATAAAATGTGAGTATAAATAGAAATACTTATGTAAAGTAGATGTATTATATACTCAGGTTGAATAGTAGGTACTTGAAGTTCCAAGAACCCATTGTTTAGTTTATATATATATATATATATATATATATATGTACATATAAATCGATATTTAAATATTAACAAATGTGTTTAGACTGATATAATTTTCCATTAAAAGACTCACTTGGTCGTTTATACGATATTCATACTATATATGGTGTGTATACGTAAATATAAATTTATATATATATATATGATGAATAGACACAATTATATAAGATGTGGGAAGAACCCACATGGTTGCTTATATTATTATCTAGATATGCATAAGTTATAGTGTGATAAGCATATATAAATATCCATACCCGTAAATAAGTTAATTTAAATAAAAAATTAAACATATTGTAAATAGTATATTTCGAAGGTTATTAGTAGGAACCCACTTTATTGCTCGCATGTAATTTCATATATACATAGATATGTATATAGTTTGGACACAAATATATAAATGAAATATTTTAATTTATATAGGATATTAGTGTAAATGTGTACTTGATTGAGATACCATTCGTTAGTGTAGGCTTCGTATTCAATCTTGTTCAAACGATAGAATAATACCATACTATTTCAAGACTTTTACTAATCTCTCGCTTTCTAAAACATATTGGACATAGGATGAGATTAGGTAAACTGGAAATTTAAGAATTACTGTAATAGGTTTTTCAAAAAATTTGTTGATCATTCTGCGTGTCCGTAAATGTAATTTAAAAAAGTCAACATGTCACTGATAGGCTTGTATGTGAATACATAGGGTTTGCTTATAATTATTCTATAAATGTCACTTTAGATTAAAGAACAAATATGTGTATACAGATTTTTGTGTTCGTGACGGGTGATGGGACTAGAAATGAAGTCTCAAAAATTCGGAAAAAATCTAAAATCTGCGGCTGGCGTTAGTTTTGTTATGTTGTTCGACGACTGGTTTAATACAATGGGATTGGTGTTTACTTCAATCTCGCAAACTTGATTTAAAGAATCGAAAATCTGGTTCTAACGTCATTTTCATAGAAGCAGCTGATGTACGACTTCAAAACGAGGGAACAAGTGAGAACCCATCAATTAAGGCCAAATATCGGTGCACCTGGAAATGTAAAAAATTCAAGATTTTAAAAACCTACTAGTGCTATCAATTGTCCCGAACAAGAAAACGGCAGAAGTATAACATATAAGAATTGTTTGATTGAAAGATTACATTGCGAGTTGAATGCGGCACTGTGAGCTGCGGGCGAATTTGACTAGCTAGCAAGCCTATCGCTCGAGTGGTGAGGGGACACCACTTGTACCAAATTCCCAAGAAATTCCATGAAATGTCATTGGAGCCGGCTTATCCACCAAAAGGAGTCAGTCGCAGTAAACATAAACATAAGCCTATCGTTGGTATTGTCGCAATTAGAAGCCAGTCATCAGAAACATTAAAAAATATCGATCGCAAATTCATGCTCGTAGAACCCGTGAGATTTTCTGGGGATTATTAAAAGAGAATAGGAGAGAACTGTAAATAGTGCTAGAGCCAGAACACATTGCCGCGACACTCAGGAATTAGATTTCCAGACAAATATCGGCACGACTTGGGGCTTTATCAGGATTATGTCATCGATCTAAGGATCAAATGGAGACGTATGTATCGACTTCATGCTTACACGACCTCCATCTATAAGAGCCTTTATTGGTAAATAAACATCATACAAACGAACCCCGTACTTGATATTCAGGGTAGAGAAAGTTTCCTAGCAATCCAACAGTATTAAACCAACTTGCCTTTAGGAGTCTATTATCTGTCTACAGAAGAGGATACTAACACAATTCCAAAAAACAACACAGCACAAGGTGTAAAAGAGAAGCTAAACGTGTCTTTAAATGAAAGAATTCTAAGTTTGAGATGTCTATTGTTGTGAGGTGCAAAGCCGACAAAAAATATGTTTTAAGCTTATTTGGGATGAGGTTGATGAAAATGCCCCTTTTAGGGTCAAAATATTTGTTGTGTACAAAATGGTTTAAACAAAATATATTGAAGAATGGTATTGAAAAAAAATTATCTTGAAGTGATACTGCTAGAAAAAAGAAATTTTTTTTAATTTATATTGATTTTTCGTGTAAATATTCCTCGTTCGCAAAGAATGCCGTAACTGGAATTTCAGCTCAGTTGCGAATCCAAGTTGTCAAAGTTCACGAAATTGATTAATTAAACCAAAGCGACTCCAAACAATTTAATTGTTCATTAATTTTAATTTAATAGACTATTTAATTACTATTGTAAGCAATTATATTCGTCGATTGGCCCTTGCATGCTATCCGTCAAATGTATCGTACAAAAAAAAATTAAAGGGAAAATTTATGCTCTTATCTTTCAGAGCCACGGCCTGATCTCTTAATGTTCTATACAACAAAATAAAACGTGACCTTCAAGCTTATAATATCTTCTCGAAACCTTATTTACGAAAATTAGGAAGTGTTGACGCAACCAATTATATCCACATATTCATAATTTTGCTTCAAATTTTATCCAAATTTACAATAGAATTCCAATAAAAATACGTCACATAGGGATTACTAACTAACTATTACTTCTTGGAATAATTTTTTGCAAGTTTACATGACTACATTGATTGAGAATACATTTATGCTAACTCGCCAGTCTCGCCTAAATTGTTACCTTGCATTCATTTAAATTCGATTTGTGTATATTTAAACAGATACATACAAGAAGTAATTATTTTCATCAATTCTAACCCTTCTACTTAATTAAAATAATGTTTCCCTTCTTTTAAATCAAGTTTGCGAGCTTAAAGTAAACACCAATCCCGTTGTATTTAACCAGTCGTGTTTACTTCAAACTCGCAAACTTGATTTAAAGAATTGGTACCACCACCCGCACAATCAATTATTGTTAAAATGTTTCCATTTGTTTGAATTTGTCTCGTTGTAAGTAAACTAGATTTAAAAATAACAGGTATATTTTTATTGTTGACCAAATTTTTAAAATCAAAATGTAAGTTTAAGAAGGTTCTTAATAATTTATTTATAAGAACTTATAAAAGTGTTAATTGATCTGTTTGGTAAAATAAATATAAGTTATATCCGATGGTTTAAATATGCTGTCAGTTCTCGTTTTATAAAAAAGAGTATTTTGAATTTAGTAAAATATCACTGTTTTCAAACTATGCTTACATAAAAATTTCTATCCTTCAATCAATTTTAGACGTTTCGCGCAAATTTATGTGTGGTAATTTTTTAATGCCAATTATTCTTAACTTGAGCAAATATAGTAATTATACAGTAATTTAAAACCGAATACGCAATACGACATGCAAAACAAAAATCATATAGAATTGACAGACAATCGTTGAATCGGAGATAATAAAACGTCACAAGAGAGTATGTATTAGGTGTTGTGAACCCAGTAACATATTAGTTCATTTGTGACCAGAAGGATAAACCAAAGGCAGCATGAACGGAAAGTGTAATCTCATGCACATTCGTTTCGTGCTTACTGGCGACTCATCAGTAGGAGCCGGTATTACGCCCTTTAACCACTATATATTTTGGTGAAGAATGTGGGATAATAGGACGGTACAATCTCCTAGACGAATGTGTAAACCTGCAATAGTGAAGCTAACATAATCTAAAGTCAACAACAATGCGACTTCAATGCTAACTCACACTATATAATATATATACCGAGTCTGTAAAGGATACTAACACTATAGCTATTGTGTCAGTAACAGATATCAACATTATAGTACCGAAAAGGTACATGGTATTAATATGATGAATGTCCATTTATGGTATAGTTCACTGAAATTGAGAATTACAAAAATTTCATAGTACCTGTTTCTCCAGTATATCCATACACATTGGCCTTGATCTATATCAGTTATCACATTTCGCTGTAAGCATGACATCATTCAATTCAATACATAACAGTTAAATACTGTCTGTTGCGAAGAAATAATAAATATGCAAGTATGTATTAGGTGTTGCTAACCTAGTAAAAAATTAATTTAGTTGAGACCAGAAGAATAAACGAAAGACAGCATGAAAGAAAAGTATAATCTCATGCATATTCGTTTCGTGATTACTGGCGACTCATCAGTAGGAGCCAGTATTACGCCCTTTAACCACTATATATTTGGGTGAAGAATGTGGGATAATAGGACGGTTCAATCTCCTAGACGAATGTGTAAACCGGCAATAGTGATGCTAACATCATATAAAGTCTAGGACAATGCGACTACAACGCTAACTCACCCTATATAATATATATACAGAGTCTGAAGAGGATACTGACACTATAGCTATTGTGTCAGTAACCGATACCAAAATTATAGTACCAAAAGGTACATTTTACTAACATGATGGATATCAATTTATGGTATAGTTTACCGAAATTGAGAATTAAAACTATTTCTGAGCACCTGTTACTCCAGTAATTCCATACACGCTGGCCTTGATCGATATCAGTTATCACATAATTCATTTCAATATATAACATTAAATACTGATTCCTGCGAAGAAATAATATATATGCAAGTATTTATTAAGTGTTGCGAACCTAGTAACAAATTAGTTCAGTTCTGTCCAGAAGGGTAAACCAAAGACAGCATGAACGGAAAGTATAATCTCATGCATTCGCCAGTAAGCACAAAACGAATGTGCATGAGATTATACTTTCGGTTCATGATGTCTTTGGTTTATTCTTCTGGTCACAACTGAACTAATTTGTTACTAAGTTCGCAAAACAAAATACATACTTGCATATATATTATTTCTTCGCAATAAACAGTATTTAATTGTTATATATCTTAAGAGAATGTCATCATAAATTTGATGTTTTGCTTAGTCATATGATTCAATGATGTAACAAAATTTTTAAACAAAAATAGTATCTGTGTATAACCCCTTGAAGTTTCAATAAATATATTTGTCTCCCTATAAGACAACCCTCGGCTCATTGTGGTAACAATAAATTACCAATTTTTATAACGACTATTCTATCACAAAAGACCAGTATTTATAAAGCTTTGTTGCTCCACATATTTTATGAGCTGCTGATTAATCAGTATAATATATAATTTATAACTTCAAAATATACAGAAGACACGAACAATTTATTAAGTCAGACAAACAAATCAAACAAAATCGTTGCAAAATATTTCACAAGGTGTATGGAGTATCCAATACATACTCCAAAACCTATCACTTCAAATCAAAAAATCCACATCAGCTTTCTCAAAATTTGGTAAGTGTACTGCTCACATTTAAGATATTATAATTATTGGAAATAAATCCACAAAAAGACAATATAAAAGATCTTGGTATAATTTATCCATATAAATTATATCCCACAGAGAGTAATACTAAAATTACAATCATAGCAAAAGATTTAATAAAATTTGATACTGAGGCACACAAAATCAGCCGAGCTCATTTTAAAGCATATATAACATTTATCTATATATCTATTTATAACTAAAAGAACCCCAAGCATAATAACTATAGCGCAATTCTCTCACCCAATAAATTTCGTTCGGAAAAACACGCAGACACTGTGGTTCAGATGAAAAGCACTATAATTAATACATTTGCATTAGCATATTGAGCGACTAGATCTCCGTTCTTTTAAGATGCATTCAAGTTAAATTTCCACAGAAACTAGAATAAGTAAATCCAAAATTTACATTGCTCGATTTTACAACTCATTTTGGAATATGTTTCAATTCTCAAAGCCCGTCACATTATCCAACAAATTAATAAGAAGAAAGCGCAACCAGTGAAGAGGAAAATATTTCCTGCTACAAAATTAAAGTAAAAATTAATGATAAATTTAAACAACACTGGCTGATTCTAACTAATACTATTTTTTTAAATTTATCAGTCCACTCAGACTGAAACTGACTTGACGTCTTTGGTGCTCTCATCAGCGAATAAGACTGGAACCTCTACACGAGAAATCGGAAACAATCAAAAGTGTCATATACAAATAATTGTTAATTGTAGTTCGACAATACCACAAAAATATGACAATTAAAATCCGTGTGGATTTAAAAACTTTAAAATCGTACAATAGTGTTCTCTATTCAATAACGTGTAAAATATCCCTTTTTATTTTATTTCTTCAACTCTCGAGGCATAATCAAAACAAAATGTATTATCAATAATAATGACATTAAGGAAAATTAAAATTCTACAGCCCATGTAACCATTTCCATGAAAAGCTACTTTTCTGGCCAAAACATTCAATATAGTTCACGGACTTCTCGACGTCGAATGAAATGGCCACCGTCAGAAGTACATACAAATATAAGCTATTGCGCTAACAATAGCTAAAACTAAAAACAGAAAAAGACTTAGAAATGAAAGATTGATGCTCTAATCGTTATGACCGAGAACAAAACCATACGAACGAAATTTGAAATAAGTCTATAGAGGCCAAATGTAAGGGAGGTATTTACTTCGAAAAAAAGACTAACAATTTATTTAGAAATTTAGAGCACCGTTGCTGAACTAAACGGATATTAGTTGTAAAGCAAAAATATAATAATAACTCCTGGAACATTCTTTATTGAAATACTTTCGTGAATTTTATCGCTAGTTCATGATCCGTTTCTGTTTTTATAATAGGTCCTAACGTGCGTGAGCTATCTCTTGTTGTGTGCAGTTGCCATCTTACATTTTCTTTACATCATCTATAGATTTGAGAACCACATTCATAATATACTTTATATACGACGAACTTATGTCCTTACTCAAATATATAGGGAAGGCGGGCAAATGGAAAATTAATTATTCTAATTAAGTTTTAATCTATATGGTGTGTCTACAAACTACACCCAGCCAACCCAAACCGTACCGCGAAATCGCGGCTGTCCTCGCCATGTAACAACGTTCATCGATTGGCCTCATTTTCCGGTGTCCAGTGCCGTTCTGAAGCTTCTGCGTTCAGTTAACATCATGATCAGTGCAGTGGTCCAGAAACCAACTTCTGCGAAAACCAGGGCTATTTGCCATGTACCAGCAGTTTCTAAACATAAAAACCCCGTGGTTCAGCGAGTTACTGAACTATCTCGAGCAATATTCTCTTTTCCATACCTTAACAACGCCCACCAAGACAGTCAAAACATATCTTCTGAGCTAGACACGTCGCGAATTGTAACCAATCATTCTCCTGTAACGCTACATCAGTCCATGTGTTTCAGCCCTGAAAAACTTCTTTCGTCCTGCTTTCAAAACCGTCAACTTACACACTCGCCTAACAAAAGGTAGATTAAAATGTCTAGATTTATGATAAACAAATAATTCTCATCAATAAGCGTAAAATCACCATTATTTAACACACATTCACGCTCCGGTCGCCGCTATAAGACTTCGGCAAGCTTTTCCTTCACAGCTTTCGGCAATTCTTATCAACTGCAGATCACTCACACCAAAAATCAATCAACTCCGGGCATTTTGCCTTCAAACGTGCTGGGCATGTACTTTCTTGTCGAAAAGTGGCTGCCTCCTACCATACACTGTGATTATCTTTTCCCTATCAACGGATATTCATTTTTCCAAACGACGGAGCTGCTGGCCGTGGGGTTGACTGACTGCATATGTCCAATTTTATTCTACTTCTAACCCACTGGGACTGGAATTTCTCGCATTTCAACTAGTTATTCTAGATCATACCCAATCTGTCAGCATTGACTATCGGCCTCCAAATCTCTAAATAATTGACGACACTCGTGGGGCACAAAATTATTCGACACGTTTCCCCCAGCTGTCCGATAAATGTACCGTCGTGGGAGACCACAGCCTTCCTCTTGCTAACTGGTAAAACTTAAAAGCGAAAAACCATCTTTAGCTACAGTTATTTGCTGACAACTTTATGAATCTTTGTGTGCACTATTCTACCAGAAGTAAAAGCCGACTCGACTGCTTCCACTCTAACAAAGATGTGATCGACGTACAAAATCGGAAGATCTTCCCTAATCTAGATCACTGCTAGTTATCCTTTTCTATCCGTCTCTTATCTTCTACTCGAAGTGAGATTACAAATACATTCAGGCGATTCTCTGGATGGGAACAGTTTCGCCGACTCTGTGATTTCATTTTCTGGAGAATATTTCACAACAGACAACCTTCCTTCGTTCTTTTCTAAAGTCTATATCGTCCTATTCTCCCCTTACGCATCTGCCATATTTACCAGGTACATACTTACGAGGAACAAGTTAAGCACCTTATTTAAGTAGCGCAAAAAACGTGCACATAGCTGAAGATTACGCACCTCGTCGCTTGCCCGTGATTTAACACTCCAACTTGCTGATGATTATATTAAACCAATAATCATTAGGCAAGAGCTCGGCATCAGAAAACGTATTCGAATGTCTCAAAACTCCAGAAAATTCCGCAATCATCATAAGCTAACTGTTCAATATGTCCATAAAAGCTTAATTTGATGATCTCACCTATCTGTTAAAAATGCCATTTAAACAATCTCCCCGTTTGAGAATTTTCGCCCAATAGCAATCGTCCCAACTGTGGCTGATTGAAACGAATGTTATTAAATAATAAAATAGTCGTTTAATTTCTAGAATTGTGCGTAATTTGATTTTCGATGTTCTGTAACTGTTCTGGCGTGACTTTCTTTAACAAGCTGCACTTGAATTTTTATTCACATATTACGGTTTTTACAAAATCTTGATTTTCTCAATATAATCCTGCTACTAATTTGTGTTTTGAATCGTGCATATTGGGAACGTTCAGGAACAAGTAATTTAATAATTCTGTTTTTCGCGTCTTATTTCTTTCCAGATTATTGATTCGGGTGTATTGTTACGTAAGAA
>JAQBSW010013600.1:0-13572 GCA_029291075.1 Eudiplozoon nipponicum | reverse complement strand
TGTATTATAACTGGTTTTCATTATATTCGGTATTCTCTATACTATATGATTTGACATTCTGCAGCACTTATCACATACTCACGTGTAGTGACATGACCGTCGAACATATTTGAGGACATTTTGCGAGTTTTGTTTAATTTTTGCATCACCAGAGAGGAGCAATTATTTAAAATCGCAGAACGGAAGAAGAGTTCCGCTGAAACGAAATTTGAAAGCAGACTCCTTGCAAACGTGGAATTCATGCTAATCGTGAAAAAGATTCGAGAAATCAGAAAAGTCTCAAATAAAGAGGTTTCGCCTCTGGCTCTATACCGCAAACACCCGTTTTATACGACATATTTTTATATTGTTATATTTTTCTGAAAAAAAAATCACGAAATTATTGATGAGAATGTTTACAATAATTTTGCTTATGCTTCCTTTTTTGACGTAGTCAGTTAGATACATATTCCTCCAATATGAAAATTTTGAATGAAATATCAATAATTGCAGAATATTGTATAATGAAAATTCTTTCTTTTTTCGTTTCCAGAATGATATTCACAATTGAATTAAATCGATTGAATTCGAAACGTTCATTGTAATTAGCTATAAATAAATGTAGGGGGAAAAAAATTATATTTAATATATTGAAAATCTTTTATAAACGATTATATACGTGATCTGTTCTGGAAATATTTTAGAAACGTGACAATGAATATATTTAGATGCATTCATACTTGATTATTTGAATAAAAGTTTAGATCAAAAGGATTTCACGTATTTATCTTCCTTTTTATGTTAAAAAAACTGCCACTGAATAAAATTGGTCGATCTAGTTAAAGAAAATTCGTTAATTTTTTAAATTTAACTTCAAAGAATCATCAAACTTCCTCATATGTGCTACTTTGAAATGTTTAATTTTGAAAAACTTGATCATGCAATTAGTGAATTTAAATGCTAACACATACGCAATCCATATAAATACATTTTTGCACGTTTTAAAATATTTCGTATGTCCAAATTTCTTTTTAATTTTATAGCAACTTAACACTCATTTAAAAAAAGAATAAACACAGTTCCGATTACTGATTTGAAATCTAAACCCATTTTTAAAATGCTTCCAGATCAAAATCAGCTAATTAATAAAAAAATTTTATTCATATTATTAAACTGGTCCATGATTTTAATAATTTATCCTATTTTTATCCATAATGCCAAGTTATAACGAAGTTTGGCGAAAATCCACATTCGCCAGCCATTTTTTTTCGATAAAAGCAGGGGTTTTGTTATGGCACAGTTTAAAAATACTAATTAAAATGTAATTTTTCGGTAAAATTATTGATAGCTATATATATTGCTTCAGCATTCATACATTTTACTTGACTAGAAATTTCGGCTGTAAAATCTATATGCAGTCACAAACATTAACTTTATGCGGCATTCGTCAAGATCGCATAAGTTTTACAAATAATCAATCATTGCTTGCGCGGATGGAGATTACCATTATTTAAATCACGTTTGCATGTTTGATTTGAGTTCAAGTCTCGTTGTATTCTATTTAAATAAATATCAGTCTCATTATATACACACACGTATGTCAGTATGCATTATACACTGAGTAATGTGGTAAAATCAAATCTTCCAGTAGCCCAGTTTCTTCCTTTTCGCAATCTCTTCACACACCCTCAATAATTCACTAGGTTTGAGCCCTGTCCGTGGTAAATTCTGTACAACAAGTAGTGAGTCTTCGATATGTACGAAACTGGTCTACTGGACGAATTGTTTTTTTCTAAATTATACAATGCTTAGTCGATACTGACAAATATTTGTATATAATGGGGCTAGGTTTAGATCAAGATAGCAACCTTGATTTAAATAATTGCTATTACCGCTTGCGCAATCAATTTTCATTTAATTATGCAGATGCTCATTGTATATTACGAGTCCGACAACATGTGACAATTTAATATTCTATTTTGAATATCTTAGTTTCTGTTGTATTGTTAGCTGCTTCAGATTCGTTCTATTTGACTTGAATTTCAGCGTCACAATCATAATTTCATAACCATGGAACGTTGCTTTTATTCATAACATTTCTGATTCCTTTAACAGCAGATATTATATGTCAAGTGAAGCTGGTGTATCTTTGTAGATTTGTAATTTTAACATTAATTAGCCATTCGAATAAATACAAATTCCTTCTAGTTAATTCTTCGACTGGATTGATAATTAATTACTGTACATACAATTTATGTTATAAACATTCATGAACCGGATCTTAACTAAGCTTTGCTTGATTTCTACACATACAACATTTAAATTTACCAACAGCTAAAAAAAGGAAAAACATTTTGTCTAGTTGGTGCAAAATTGTATTTGACTGACCAATTATCAAAAAAAATAATTTACATGTTAGATGCTATTTGATGCGGAGAGGTAATATTGGTGTAAACAGATATTAGGTGTTCTGCACGCAAAAAATAAATTCAAATTTGTTTTCGATTGTATTCTTTCACAAGAGCAGAACACTAGATTGCTTATGTTTGCTATTAAGGCAACGAGTTTCGTTTATCCTCTAGCTATGTATAGCTGTTTTAACTTAAGCCTCTCTCGATTTCTTCTCATAAATAATTACAATGCTATTTTAAAATTCTTAGCTACAAACATCGATTATTCAGATTTCAGAGTCTTGTTTTGGTTTCGATATTAGATATCTCGAGTTAGGCGAAGTAATTATTATTTATTCCACGTAAGATATAGTAATATTTATAGTTTCTTATTTTCCTTTTGAAAAAATTAAAATGATCTCATTAAATATTGCTCAAATTGGACAGTGTACTAGAAAATTTTTCGATTAATTTCCAAAAACGTAGGACAGAAAGTTATGTTAACTTTATCGTTATCAGAGAAATAAATATTGATAATAATAACTAAATTTATATTATTTTAAAATGCGAGCATTAATACAATTCATTGTACCCTTCCTATTTGCAAAAACAAAAAGAAATTTTATCGAATACAAGAAACATTTGTTTCTCATTATCACTTCAAGTATCTACTAATGAAAATATCTTTATATATAAATTGGAAAGCAAAACAAGATAGAAATATATAAACATAAAGAGTTGAAAAAAACGGAGACCAATCAATAGCGTGCGTCACATCCAGTTCAATCTCAATGCCTGAACATGCTTCTTCTGCATCCATAAATCCGTCTGCAATTTGTTTATCCATAGGGCTTCGTATGTGTCTAGTTCCCTTTTGTTGGTGAGCCCCTTATCTCCAGTGTTGGCTGAGATTTTTCTAAGGCATCTAGAGAACCCATCATTAAAGAGTGACATAAGAAAATGTGTTCAATATAAACGGTACGTGGATGATATATTTCTTGTCCATAAGAACAGGTCGCAATCACGAACACTGCTTGAAATTTTCAACAAAGCGCATAAGAATATTTGCTTCGCGTCAGGGCATGAGAAAGATGATCGTCTACCCTTCCTAGGTGTACTATTAAAGAAAGAAACTAATAGGAAATTAAACAGAATTTTTGCACATTATTTGCATTACAGCAGTTTTGTGCCGTTTAAAAATAAATTATCGACAGTTCGTGACTGCTTTTCAAGAATTGACAGGTTGGTTAGTCAAGATTCAAAAGAAAACGAATATAACAAAGCAATTAGCAATATATTGTCTAATGGCTATCCCAGACAATTAATTTAATCAATTTTTAAAGGTGGAATTGAACAGAAACAGACGTATTACGGGCCAGAAAAGAAAACAGTCTACCTGAACATCCCACTTAAGGGGGATGAAGTTTCACGAATGGCACAAAAAAATTGAAGCAGAATTAACACGCACATTTAATGCAGCTAAACTACGAGTGTTATTTAGGGTAACACACTTGCCTTTGCTAGCAATCAAAGAGAAACGGCCGTTAATTTCAATATAAAATATTATTTACCAATATACATGCGCAAGTTGTCGATCAACTGGTTGTAGGCTGACTGATCCAGACGGTTAATTACTCGAATGAGAGAACATTGTAACTTAAACGCCTGTTTTAAATAAATTGCGCAACACATCGTCGAAACATCACATGTATGTTCTCCAGACGTAGCATTCAAAATAATTGCTAAGTGCAATAACAAAAGGGAGCTAGCCACATACGAAGCCTTATGGATAAACAAATTGCAATCGGATTTATGCAAGCAGAAAAAGCATGTTCAGGCATTGAGCTTGAACTGGATGTGTCGCACGCAATTTATTGGTTTCCGTTTTTTCACACTTTCTCTATGTTTACATATTTCTATCTTCTTTTGTTTTCCAATTTATATATAAATATATTTTAATTAGTAGATACTTGAGGAGATAATGAGCAAGAAGTGTTTCTTGTATCTGATAAAATTAATTTGTGCTTTTGAACATAGGAAAGGTACAATATATTTATATTATCGATATATATGTATCATAATAAATCACACACTAAAATATAGCTAAATTATATATATATATACATAGGTATATATATATCAATATGGTTGCCAGTATAAACTCAATATTGTGTCGAGTCAGACTCCAAAGCAAATGAGCCCATTTTCGTATTCCATCCGCGGCAAACTCTAGACATTACGTGACGAGATCCCAGTATGTACGAAACCAGTCTAGTGGGAGAATTGCATTTGCTTTAGAATAGAATAGAATATCTTTATTTGAATTCAAACCACACTTGTTCTATCAAATAGATAATAATATTGGAAAATGTGCAATACAAAAAAGATATCACATCACATAAATATGTACAATTAGTCTCGTGTTGAAAAGTAAATGTCACTAGTTGTACTGTACAATATATCAACATCAGAAAGTTCGGCTGTTAAGAGTTATGTATTCATCATCGAAATAGAAAAATTTAAGGTTAAATTCGATTGTAACTTTATGCAAAAAATGAGAACCATGACTAGCAATTGATTATATGTATTGTTGACCAACATGATGATATAATGTATAACATTTCAATTTTAATAATACAAAACTTGGAAATAAAAATGTCAAGATTTTATGTTGCTGATTACAATTATCCTTGCCTTTTATTCAACCATTAGAAAGTATTATCATAATCAAAATTAAGAATATCAGCAGGATTGCAGATTTTTTCTAGTTCAGTACATGAAAATTTAAAAGACATCTTAGACGGAGGCGTTTCTCTAAGCCCCTTTTGGCAATTGATTGTAAATTTTGTAAATTTTCGAATAAGAGAATAACTTTCCCGCAACATTCCCCACCAAAGGAGGAGATATTGCCAAATGTCCAGATCTAGTTCCAACTTGATGACTCTTTCTTATTGGATTCATATAGGCACCAGTCCACTGGTTCAAATGTAAAACATTTATGCAATAGCACATACACCGAAGCCATAAAGATTGCAGTGATACAAACTGTAATCTAGAAGCGTTTATAGTGCAGGAGATAGGGCTAATTGGTTGCACAACTTTTCCTTGCTTGTTTCCAATGCAGTATTGAGTTTATGTTTGCAACATATCTATAATTGTAATGCTTCAATTCGATATAATTGCACAACTGTAATGCTGTATTTTGTATAATGACAGATCGAGGAATGTTAGTAAGAATGTCAGGTATTAAGAAATTCAAATATGTAGAAAATATAAGTTTTTATATGATTTCAAACTACACTTAGCTGGCGGCATATTTGGCGCAGTCTAAAGAGTTAAACAGTTCGAAAAAAAGTTCCCAGGTTTGTATCCTGATTGCAGCAAATTCTGAACAGCACCTGCAGAGTTCCCAATAAGGACGTAACCGTTCTTATGGATGCATGGCCTTCGCTATCTAATGAGAAATTGAGTTTTTACTGGCAATGTATATATATATATATATATATATATATATATATATATATACGCTATTTTTCAATTATGCTTGCGGAACTTCATTCCGTAAAAATGAAATAAACGATGAGTAAGATACAGCAGATTTGTTTGTACAATCTCCTCACAGGTTTATTTTTCATAATGGGTATGAAATATTTCAGTCGAACAAGCACAAAGGTTTCTGATTAATTTCATTTGTATAAATTTTTCAGTTATTACGTTTATAATATAATGATTTTGAATTATTTCCTTCTTCCTGTTTGTGGTGGTAACCTGATTTTTTTGTTTAATGTTGTTATTATTAACATCCATGTTGGATCATGATATTGACAAATATCACGGTAATTATAAAATCAATGATATCGCTCAAAAAAATGAGCGAATTCCGCACCATAATCGCAATGATTTCTTGTCCGTTATATTAAGAAGCTTAATTTTCTTTATGATAGGAATGACGTTATAATGAAGATTAATATGCTTATGCTGATAGTCTAATCAACAGTGAGCCGTAGCTGTTCACTACGCAAATATTAATCTGGATCCAATTTATTCTAACAAGACACCTCACTGCTTTACTTTTAAAGCTTCGAAATTGGATTTTCTATGCATTTTTGAAAGTGTCAAACAGTATAGATGGAATGAGAGCAAGCTCATTTATGCGGAGGACAAATTTCGACTACTGACGACTCGAGCTGGTGGCAACATCAGTAGTGGATGGCCGGTAATATTAGCAAAGAAACACTGAATTTTAACATACATCATGACGAGCAATGGCGGAGGTTATGCTATGTTACAATCCTCACAGAACTGTGAAAATATGTCACAGCTGCATGTCGGTGAATCAATAATATTACATAAATACTGATTTGTTAATATCTACGACGTTTTTGATAAATGTGATTATATATTTTTTAATTTAAATATGAAAATAATAAACATGCTTACTAAAGAGAAAAAAATGAAAGAGGTTCTGATATTCATTTTTTCATTTCGTAAATATATTTCAGGTATAAATTACTAGAAATTTATCTTAAATAATGATAATCAATTAAAAATATTCCAATTTTCTTTTGACAATTAAATAATTAAAATTTTGTTGACAACGAAGGAAATGACCAGGTTGGAAATAATTTTGCTCGTTGTTGCATTGAGAACACGATTAAGCTGATGACGATTTTCGGTAATAATTAATTGAAAATACTACATATCCCGAAGATTGTGTTTTATGTATTCATTCAAATGATACATTTAATAATAATTCTAATGCTGCGATAATGATTATTTGTATAATGCCGACAATTATTATTATAATTACTATTTTATTATTACTATTTTTATTTTTATTTCGATTTTAATTAATGCTCTTATCAGGTTGGCATTGATGGTAATAGGAATAGAAATGGTTATAGTAACGTATTTTAGAATATACTTATTGCGCCTTCGGCAACAAAAAAATATGCTTCTTACAGATTGCGAACCGTCTGTTCATGTCCTAGCAAAAACACAAGTAGTATATCCACAATATTTGCAGACCGCTTTCTTAACTGTGATTTTCTACGCGATCTGTAAAGTTCCAACTATTGTTTTGTTTTGTGTGCTACCTCTTCGTTTGCGAACACATGTAAACATGTGACTTACACATGGTCATGCGATTTGATTCTTCGTTTTTGAAGCTTAATTATGTGTACGCGTGAATTTCGTATAAGAAAATGTGAGATTCGCACTATATTACTAATATTAATATTTTTATTATAACATTCTAGTCAATGAAATGCTAATTTTAACAAGCCGAATAATTAAGACATCGAGAAAAGTATCCACAAGGATCATATTAACTAAAGCATATGTCGTACACAATGGTCACTAAACACATTTTGCTCGGATTTTGAAAATGTAATTGTTAAAGTTAAATGAAAAGTTATCACATTAAGTTTAACAAATAATGATTTTAAAATACCTAATTCACATTTTTCTCTACTTCATAACCTAAAATTACTGATAATATTATATTGCCAAAATTTTCATTAACGGAAGCATTTCTAATCTTGTTAAAAATAATAGTTGACTTGTTTTGATAATTAAAAATCGCGAGCAAAGTTAGGAAATAATAATAAAACAATCAGGCTGTGGTTTCTTATGAGAATTTCCTAAAGCACTTCTGCAGCCATTTTTATTTGTATAAAAATACTGTTACTCTGCACCCAACTGATTTCTTATTTTTTACTATTCTGTGTGTGCGATATATTCTTGTCAATATTTGAAGTGGCACTAAGAACATCAGTTGCTTAAAAGTTCTTTCTTCTGAATAGATACGTTTTTCTAGTGAGACCATTCAAGTAAAGAAGTCTAGCTTTGCCTAAACAGAGGTCTGGTGTGTGATCACATTAAGTCTTTGATTAATTCATGACATGAGTGGTCTTTCAATTAATAACAACATAAATTAGAGCTAATATTACAGACAATATAAAAGTGGTTGCAACTGACGAGGACATAGGATTCACTGTATTGAGGTGAGCTTATCGAAATACACCCTATTATGTTGTTTGTTATTTAAATACAATTAAAATTCTGACATCAATTAACACATAGTCTTTAAAAAATATATAACTTATGCGTTTAAAATTGATTTAAATATGCACATATAATCAACAGAAGCTGCAATGCATGTGGGTGAAAACGGTTCTATCACTTTGACATTGACAACTAAACACACAATATGTACAAAATATCGAAATTGACAGCTCAAAAAATCCAGGAAATAAACGATATGACCAAAAATGAAGACGTAATCACGAGAAAGTCTGTCGTATTTTGTTAACTTTTCCACATTTATTTATGTTCCAAATCGCGAATTTGAAGACTTAATTTAAGTTAAGTACTCCCGTTGGGTTAAATAAATAATATCCCGAAATTTGAAGATCTACTGCTTATAGAATTAGATGATCAAACCTTTTGAAAAATGTTCGAAAATTTCTGAACTTGTTTAGGACTAGTGAAATCTCGAGGAAATTCGGATTAAATTATAAATCAAAATTAAATAAACTTGATCAAATTTATCGTTATGAAAATAAAGTTAAAATTGAATAATAAAAGGTTAACTTGGAAACGCGAAGAAGAAAAACGAGAGATTCAGATTTGTGATTGACGTAAATAAAAATTCTTCTTAAGTTGAATTTTAGCACAGAAAATATAAATGTCAAGACATGCGATAAAAGCGACTTTTACCAATTTATGACAATAGATTATCAATATTGTTCATGTTCTTCCAATATACATTTTAAAATTCCAGTTTGAAGATTTCTGATAGTTTAATATTCCCCAATTTCAGAAACATTATTGTCATTTTCTCCAGGTCTTATAAATTTTGAAATACATTTTTGAAAAACTTTGTGGCCACGAATAAGTTTTGGTTAACAAGAATGCGAGCAGCCAAAAGTTGTCTCTGCAACAATGTCAAATTCACATAATTTTTATTAAATTAAGCAAACATGGATTGCGCAGCTGGTGATAACAGTATTTTTTTCAAAATCGTGATTGCAAACCGCAAATAACATATAATTCCTTTTTGTGATTTGTCGCAATCCGTAGAAAATGTAGTGTAAATGTCTTTGAGCGGTCGAAACGCATCGCAAATTATAAACAATTGTAGCCTTACCAAGCAGAGCGGATATTTTAAACATTTTAGTGAAGCATATTTTAATTATGCGAACTTGAATAAAACAAATAATAGCTGAATTTCTTATTAAATTTAAATTAGCACAAAACAGAAAAATTCAAATGGAATTCTATTTGATCAGTTGCATGCCACAGCAATACTATAGCTAATCAAACTTACAGACGCTTTTAGAACTTCCGTGATCATCAGCAGAGCACAAAGAAAAATTGACAAAATTGGATCTCATCTTAACTTAAGCGTAAACATGGAATATTTTGAATGTGGCTCTCACAATGTAGAGATCTCGCACACACTATATATGATTGGAAAGTAGTCGGCACAACTGAAATTTAGTAACAAATATATTTTTGCAGATTTGGCCAATCTTACCTGGCTTTATTAATAATTGCATAATATATATCTTTTAGAAGTTTCGTACAAGCTAAGGAAATGTAATTCTCCTCATTGAATTACGACTCCACGGTCGACATTCCTGTCCAGTATGACATATACGAAACGATAATAAGTCAAAAAGCACAACTTTCCTTAATGTAGTTTATATATATATATATATATATATATATATATATATATATGTTATATATATATATATGTTATAAACTGGGTGGTTTTTTTATTTGTAGACAAAATTTCTGGTGCATTCGGATAATTGTCGCACTAATATGCGAGAATGACAATATTTTTGCATTTTTCGGTTACTGGTCACATAAAATATAATTTATGCTTATCACAAATTTGCAAACTTGTTTCAAATATTTGTTATCACCATGCGCGAAATCAACGACTGATTTATTGATAAATTTATACGAGTTTTATGAATTCTGAGAAATGTAATGTTAGTTACTGTACAGCAGTTGCTCGGTAAACCTACCTATCTACTTGGACATATATCAGATTACTACAAGCGATGTATGTATTTATGACTTTCCATTAATTATATAGCTATTTCTTTTTGATACCCGTTAGTCTGATTCCAATATTTCTCTGATGATAACCGTGGAAGTACTTTTACCACACTTTGCTATTATTTAAAGCAAAAGGTTTTGTGTATTTACTTTTCCACAAAGAAAATATATTATTAATTGTTATCAACACTCGCACATTAGACGATTTTCTAATTTAAAGAATGCGACTTGTGTGGCAAAATTTGAACAGGAGTTGTACTCAATGCTGTATTAATACTGGGCAACAAACATTCAGATCCCGCACAAGTTACGGGAAGATCTTTTCGTCGATAGTTGGTTTTATAATTTCCCATGCTTTAAATAAAATATGCACAAAAGCGTGTTTGCATATCAGCGTTTCATAGTTCGGCTATATTGTGCTACTGATTGTAAAATTAATATTTTTGTCTAACTGAAGTCCGCCAACTTGATTTTAATAATTTTATTCACCACCCACGCAATCAGTCATTCCATAATTTTGGCGAAAACTGCAAAATATGTATGTGCGTTACGGGCATAGATTTATGCATCCGACATTTCCCTACTGAAGTATATATATGAAACAATATCGGTGAACTCCTCATGTACGATTATCCATGAATTATATTTTTATTGCGATTTGATCTTCGTCAGTCCGTGTGCCCATATACCATCGACGTTGAAATAGTACCAGAACGTGTTGTTGACGGTAACATTTTTTTACGCGCAAATATTGGAATGGCTAATATTACAACCCATGTAATCATGATTTTTGGTTGGTTTTTATCTTGTTGCATTTGTAAATATGCATCGTTTCATTACTTCGAGTGTAATAAAAAGGAATATTTATTGATAACTTCTCCAATCAAGATAGATATGCGTATTTTTGCGACGGATGCATCTATTATAAATACAAACATTTCTAAGAATTTTGAATTTTCACAACTGACTAGTTACTAAGCTGATGTTTCGACAGCTTATGCCACATTTCATTATTAATGATGGAAAATTTTGTAATGTAGCCTTCATTTTTCATGGTCTTGTACACATTGTATGACAGCTGCACAATTCCTTGTAATCTAAATCAGCACCTTTTTATTTTTACCACACAATCATATATTATTTAATAAAGCAATTATTGACAAATTGAAGGTTATGCTTATTATATAAATCAAGTTGACGGACCACATGCAAACACCAATCACACGTAAGTGATGCCACAGAAGTCGACTGGTCATAAAAGGTTAAATTGGTATTTATTTTGAGTCTGCAAACTGTATTTTTATAAACTATCAAGGAGTACGTGAACTTCATCAGAAATATTAATATCAAAACAGCAAAATAAATACTACGTATCAGAATTTTACTCAGATGTTATTTATTTCAATTATCATACCACATTTTGGTTCTTATTAATCAATACATTGGTAGTAGTACTTGATGAGTTCCCAATAAGGACGAAACCGGTCTACTGGATGAATTGCCTTTTCTACACTATATACAATTCTTAGTTTATACTGATATATGTAAGTAATTAATGGGTCAGGTGTTTATATCAAGACCGCAAACTTGATTATAATAATTGTTATCACCACCCGCGCAACCAATGTTCGTTTAAGTAGACTGGAATGTTAGATTTGGTTTGAACCCGAAATGGATCGATTAGTGCTAAATCAAACACGAAATAAATTTGTACATATGAGTATAGTTTATGAAATGGCTGATATTTACATACGCTTTTGGTCCTATTTCAATTTGTTTGCGATTCGGCACGAGATACCTTGTATACAGTTAATATATTAGTTAGTTTCTCGCGTATAAATCGTCAAATATAATATGCCTTAAACTCTTTTTTATGTCCGAAATTCAAGACGGTGAACATCACCAAATATTTAATGACAATCACACCTAACGTAGTGCCGCTTAAACTAAATGAATTTAGAACTGAAAATGTTAATTTCTTTGATCACAGTATTGTTGTTAATGAACTAACCAATGAACAAAATCAGGAGTGTACCAATGATTTTAAAAAGGGGAAACCCGTGAGTTCGGTTGTATAAAAAATATGATTCCCATCTATTGACGATATAAACAGCGAAAATTAGCGGTTATCTAAGTTCCGAAGCCAATAAACAGTTACTGTAGCTACTCATTTCACACTGACCTGAAAACGACGAACTGCTAGACCACTAAATCATTTTTTATGATTACTAATTGGCTAAAAACATGTTCCATTGTTTAGGAAACTACTGAAAAGATGCTCAGGTCACTATTGGATCAATAGATAGTTACTCTTTCCTTGAAATCAAGTTTGCGAGCTTGAAGTAAACACCAACCCTATTGTATTTAATCAGAAGTCGAACAATGTAGCAAAACCATCATCAGTTACACGTACTGACGCTTTTCGACCTTCCATGATCATCGTCAAAGCACGAAAGTAAACTGACTAGCGAGAATTAAACCGCAAAACATTTAACTGGAAAGCAAAATTAGATATTCCGTTCCACATACAGTCACGAGCATGAGCATTCTTGCAGCTTTCGCCAAATATATATAGATAATACAATTAAACAATCTTCTATTGCGCAGATGGTGGTAACATTTCTTTAAATCAAGACGCTCAGGGGACAATTGGTTTAATAGATAGTTAATCTTTTCTTTAAATCAAGTTTGCGAGCTCGAAGTAAACACGTAGCAAATTTTACCTAATCAGTATTCCAACGACATAGCAACTCAATTATGACCAGAAGGATAAACCAAAGACATCATGAACGGAAAGTATAATCTCGTGCACATTGGTTTCGTGCTTACTGGCGACTCATCAGAAGGAGCCGGTATTACGCCCTTTAACTACTATATATTTTGGTCAAGAATGTGGGACAATAGGACGGTACAATCTCCTAGACGAATGTGTAAACCTGCAGAAATGAATCTAACATCATATAAAGTCTACGACAATGCGACTTCAACGCTAACTCACACTATATAATATATATACTGAGTCTGTAAAGGATACTAACACTATGGCTATTGTGTTAGTAACTGATACCAACATTATTGTACCGAAAAGGTACATGGTACTAACACTATGTTTTCCGAGTCGGTACAT
>JAQBSW010013599.1:0-13577 GCA_029291075.1 Eudiplozoon nipponicum | reverse complement strand
AGAGGATGTTGAATCCTCCGCCTTATATAAAATGACCTTGAATGATAAATTTAAACCACCATAGCTGATTGTAACAACTTTATTTAAAAAGATTTTTTTTCTTTTTATTTTCCAGAACATTCTTTGTTTAAAGACTGGATTTTTAAAAATGTGCGCTATTTTCAGTTTTTGAGTATCTCGCTACCGGACTGGTTGAAATTTTCGTTTGCTGCATTTTAACATTTCTTTCCATTATAAACATTAAAAAGCTTTCTACAATATAATCTTCCAACACTTGCCTTGTGTTCTGATATAATATAACACTGAGGAGCAGCCTTGGAACAGGTAATTTTATTTATTATCGTGGGTCACGTGCACAGTCAAAGCAGATTATTGCTGAAGATATAGCTTTCTAACTCTCACCTTCCTATCGCCATAAGTAAGTGTCAATTTGAGTATAATAATTCTTGCTCATGAATACCGATATTAAATTAGAAAGCAATTCCTTTTTCTTTGGTGATGGCCATCCTACTATTGGATGGCCTGGTAGACTTCTGTTACCGGTCCGCCATCACTTTCGAACTTACAATCAAATTTATCTGTCCGACGCCAACCTACCCCGCATTGATGCTCGGACCTTCCATGGATTGTTATCCAAGTGATCCTATCTAGTCAAATGATATCTTTCTTTTGCACTAGATCTAACTATCATGAAGTTGATGAAAGCACTTCTCTTCCTCAATTCCTTCCTCCTGTGTGGTTAAATACTTTGCCAGTCATAATTTATTCATCTACAAATATTCTACCATTGATTTGTTATTTAAATGGTTTAGCTTGTTGGAATTTGTTGCGAAATAAATGTTTTATTATATATTTAAACTGGAAATGAATTATTGAAAATTTTCCACCAGCAAAATGATACTAAGCGTCGAACTTCAGCAACTGGAGAAGTACACTTTTCTTTTTAAAGTAATCACGTTTTAATGCATTTAATGTTTTAAAATATTTAATTTTGTTAATTTTACTTTACTTTTGACTGATGATACTCAATGGCAGCGTAGAGGCTCTTGTCCTATTGTAGAGGCCCTTTGCTCACTACCATAAGAGAGCCTCTCAGATGTCAGGCTCGGATAATTCATATAGACAGTGTGATCGTCTATTTTAGAACAACTAAATCCCTCAGAACATTCTATTAAGCTAGATTTCTTAAGTCATTCTAGTTATTGCTCTTGTAAAGACTCAAAACCTTTTAGTTAATGAGAATCCCATAGACGCCAAGTCTGAATCATTCTTAATACACCTATATTAGTCTGATAAGTTGGATTTCTCTTCCACATCTATTAAGCTCATGGCTTCAACATCTTGAGCTAAATTTTCAGTGTTCTCTAACTTAAGATTAGCATCCATGTTAATTAAACTTATGTATATATTTAAATAATTTATTAATGTACTGCTCACGTAACAATACATCCTAATCAATAACCTGGAAAGAGATTAGACGCAAAAAACAGAATTATTAAATTATCTGTTCCTTAACGTTCCCAATATGTACGATTCAATACATAAATTAGTAATAGGATTATATTGTGTAGATCACGATTTGTAAAATTCGAAATAGAGAAATAAAATTTCAAACGTAGTTTGCTAGAGGAAGTCACGCTAGAACAGTGACAGAATACAAAAACTCAAATTAAACACAATTTAAAAAATACATATACTGTAGTCTTTAGACAAAGAATGTAATAGAAATTAAATGAATATTTTCTTTTTTTAATAATATTCGTTTCAATCAGCCACAGTGGTTTAAATTTATCAATAATTGTTACTTTAATTGCTTTGGAGGAAATATCTTCCTCTACATACAACACCTCAAAAAGACGGCTAGTAATAGACGTAATCGTTGTTCTTCGGTTGACGTTAAACTCTTCCTGAGCGAGTTGTGCATACTGGTACCTCTGTCGTCGACCTTTCTCGTCATCTATGGAATAGCACGAATTTCTCGCCCTATTTTCATGGTTGTGTGTACAATGCATATGTACGTATAGTTTTGTTATATGCTCTTTAGAATTTTCGAATATAGACTTGATATAAATTAAATTATGAATTCTTTGAAATGCGGCTGCATTTATTCATGTTGCTTAGCCAGTCATGGGTTATGCAAAATGTACACAGACAAATGCATTAATCTAGATACCGCTTGTTGCGGAGAACTAATATATTTGCACCTATGTTTTACGTGTGGTGCATCTAATAAAAAAATAATTCAAGTAACCAGTAAGTTGCATGTAGTCATATGGTTATTACATGGTCATTTAAGTACGGGTGAATTCTACTATGTAATTCAGTTGTCGCGATTGTCTTCAGCTGTGCGTGATACATCTGATAGAGGGGTATACACCATTGATCTGGCGGTAGTATCCTTCAAATGTAAATTGCACGTTTTTCGTACATGCTAATATGTTGTCTTATAAGTTTATTCGTCGGTTTTTCGTTATTTCCTGTGAATTGCTTGAGGAATCGTTTGGTACAAATATCTGATTAAACACGATTTGAAGAGCTTAATACTTTATAGGAGTTTCTGGTACACATACAGTTGGTTGCAAATATAAGTGTAGATAGATATACATAAATACATAACAATAGAGGCAGGCATAAAGGTGTATATATATATATATATAAATATATATATATATATATATAGATGGATAGATATATAACTAGAAAGATAGATAGTTGAATTACACGAAGAGTTCCCAATATAAACGAAACTGGTCTACCTGAGGAAGTTCCTTTACTGCATTATACAATGCCTAATTTATATTGACATTTGTGTGTATTTAATAGTGCTGCTGTTTAAATCAAGTTCGTTATGTAAATATAAATGTTCAATATAATACCGCTCTTTCAGGTAGAGTTGTGACTGTCCATTAGTAACTGATGAGGAGTAGTTTATTGCAAAATGGGCACCACATAAAGGAAAGACTAAACAAGAAACATTAATTTGTATGTGAATGCTAATTGTATTTAGCGTGAGGCACAATAGCTCAGTTGTTAGAGTAACGGATTACAAAGCAGACGCGCCCAGGCTCGAGCCTTCTCGGCGGCAAATTTTGAACAATAAGTGGTGAATTCCCAATAAAAATGTAATCGGTTTACTGGCTTAATTCTATTTCCTACGTTATATATAGTTTAGATTAACCAGACAAACGTGTGTATATAAAGAAACGGGTTTGTACAGAAAGTTCGCAACCTTGATTTAAAGAATTGTTATCACGGTTCTCGCAACCAAATTTAGTTTAACTAATTTCTATTTGTTTGTAAATTTCTACGCATTATTAAGTATGATATGCAAGTTTGCAATTGGCAAAAGTGTTTTGTCTTTTTTCCAATGGAAGTAGAAATTAATTTCATGAAGTAGGGAGTAGTTAAATTGTTCGTGATAGCTATTGAAGGCTACTGGGTAATAGGGTGACTCCACATGAGATGGTTTTGTCATTTTAAATATTAACTTCTTCAAGGTAAAGCTTAACACTTAGAAATTCAAGGTGATGATTAAGGGTCTCTCCCGTTCCCGTGTTTAAGCTTACTGTATGTGGCCTCTTAATCGCAATTTTCCTGAAGTCTTAAAGTGCCTCTAATCTGATAGTCAGGCTGTAAAGTTTTGATGAAATGTGGCAATTTATCTTCTGCGAAGGTATACTGGAGATTGTTATTGAAAGAATTATTTTCGTGTCTGTTCTTGCCTGAAACATGCTCATTAATTAAGGATAAATTGTTTCCGTGGGCTTTCAGCGTATACTGTGATGTGACATAATTAATATTCTTCTCTAATACTTTAATTCATGTTTGCGAACTTGAAGTAAACACCAATCCCATTGTATTTAGCCAGTGTTTACTTCAAGCTCGCAAACTTGATTTAAATAATTGTTATCACCATCCGAGCAATCAATTATTGTTAAATTCTCCTCTAATGTAGAGACAATTAACAAATTGTTTATCATCAATCCTTGAATTCTTTAACGTTTTATCCATGAAAATCCGAAATAGAATAATGTAAAACGTGTCATAACCAGACTAAATGTATGGTTCACTTAGTAGCAATATTATTGGCACAAGTGAGATTTGTGATTTGATTAAAACGCAATTGGATTCCGAGTATGTAACAACAAAAGTCGAAAAGAAGAAAGTTTCAGGAATCGTTTGATCCTAATTAAGCGACCTTTTAGGCGTGATTTTATCAATATTAAAGAGAATTCAATTCGAAGTGATGGAATAATCTATTAAATAACTTCAGAACACGTAGGACATGAGTGATTACATCAGTTCTTTTTCAATATTGTAAGGTAAGCGAATTTAAATTAGATAAATATCAAAAAGCGAGATTATACGTTCCGTTAATGCTGCTCTGGTTTATTATTCTAGTCATGTTTAAACTAATATTTTACTAGGTGTCAAAACCTCATATACAATTGGATATGTATTAATTCTCCGTCACAAACAATATCGAACTTTTTTTATTAAATCGAATGATGTCATGATTACCGCGAAATGTGGTAACTGATATCGTACAAGGCCAAACAGTATGGATTTGATGGAATGAAGGGTGCCCAGAAATAGTTGTAAATCTCAATTTTGGTGAATTTTAGCATACTTTGAAATCCATTTTGTTGGTATCATGTACCGACTCGGTAATGTAGCTTTTTGGAAACTAGTGTTAGTACCAGGTACTAACACAATAGCCATAGTGTTAGTACCGTTTGCAAGCTTGGTATATATAGCATATATAGCGAGTTGGCTTTGACGTCACATTGTCGAAGATTTTATATAAAGTTAGATTCCTGACTGCAGGTTTACACATTCGTATAGGAGATTTTACCGTCCTATTTTCCAACATTCGTCGGCCAAATATATAGTGGGTAAAGTGCGTATCACCGGCTCCCACTGATGAGTCGCCAGTAAGCATGAAATGAATGTACATGAGATTATACGTTCTGTTCATGCTGTCTTTTATTTATGCTTCTAGTCATATTTCAATTAATTTGTTTTGTGTAAATGAATAAGAGATTAAGCCGTGATTTTAATAGAAAGAAGACATAAATTTGCTTGTTTTAAGTTGTCGCTGTATAATCCACTTGAGGTTGCGCGTCTGCCGATGGAAGCTTGTGCTTTGTCTGTTTTATTAGACTTCAAAATTTAATTGGTTATATGCTAGAACCAAACATTGCCTGATGGGTCGGAATAGATTTTAAAAGTGAACGCCGTGTATTTTTGGCTTGTCTAAAAATAAGATTAATTCTTCATTTATTTCGGAGTATAATCTGTGGCCTATATGTTAGATTAAGTAAGTTGTTATGATTATAATAAGATGATTTTTAGAATTACTACTAGGAATTGGTCCATTGTTATGTACAATTGGCTCTGTTATTTTGGAAGTCTACTAAAATTTGAGACATGCAGACTCAATGCGATTATTTATTATGGCATTTGCATATTTCATAATTTTGCTACGTTTGAATGTCTTATTTGTGAGAAAAAGACAATATTAACGAATAAGGAGCAGAAGTGCAGCTAGACAGATTGACTGTCGGGACAAATCGGCGTATAACAGTTCAAATGCTTAGCTAACTGTGTAACAGACTGTTCGATTAAATTCATGCAAAATTTATCGGCTTTATTTTAACGCCAAACGTATAATTGTGTACTTCTTAACTTTTGTATTTGTATAATTTTTTCGCTTGTTAATTGATCGAACAAAGAAATGATTTAGTTATATATTTGATAGCTAATATGTTAATGCAAATTTGTACTTTATTTTGACCACCCATGATATAAGCGGTAAAATGGTAGCTTGATTTTAATATTTAAACTTTGTACTATGGATATATGGTTCGTGTGTGTGTGTACTTTTAATAAGTGATTTCTCTATTGCTTGTTGATATAGATTTTCAGAGAAAGAAAGAAAGACTGCGGTAGACATATGTGAACGTATTGTGTTAATTTTGGCTTACACACTAATATTTTAATTATTTTATTACTGGTTCTTAAATTGTCTAACGAGTTTTCAAGTAGGCAACATAGGTGACCAATGTTTTGCTGTCTTAGCGTCTCTAAATTCTATTAGTAAAGGCCGTTAACTTTTGATTCGTTTTCATTGTGACTGGGTCCGTCGGTCAAGACAGATTTGGTAAATGGAATGGGCCTGCAGTATAGAAAGCAGAATATGAAACTGACCAGTTATTAGATGATGGAGCAATCTGTGGTGATTAAACAGATTTGACCACTACACAATAATCTTAATTTTAGATGAAATTCATTCCAGATTTCATTTCAGTTGATACTCATATTAGCCTATTTAATCTATTGCGTTCGCAATGAGTCTGCAGCCTCTCAAGACTACGTTATTACTTATCTCCTGTGAGTGTCTGAGTATATTGGATCTCTGAATATGTCCATATTTTAATTATATCCCAGTCTAAATATCTTGATTGGACACATATGTTCTACCATATACAAAAAACTTCAAATCTAAAGTAGGTATATCATATATTCCAGATGTATGCAGGAGTTGAATTTTTCCTTACCGTTCTGATATTGTTTATAGCTGATAATTAAACAAACATTGGTTGCTCGGGCTATGCTAACATTTATTTAAATGAAGATTACGATATTCATATAAACACTGTTCTCATTATATACATACACTTGTCAGTATAATCTTAGAATTGTATAATGTAGAAAAGGAAATTCATCCAGTAGACTGCTTTCGTCCATATTGGGAACTTGCTCTAACCACTGAGTCACCCTGCCGCACACTACACACAATTTTAACTTGCATACTAACGCATGCTTCTTTGTTAGCCTTTAATTTTGGTGTTGGCTATATGGCTTCTCTTTAGACCTGAAGTTCCAAGTAACCATCCCAAATCTGTCATTAAATACAGACACCACGCTACCTAGGTAAGTGGTATTGAATTGAAAAATTATATAACTTAACAATCATTGGTTGGAAATTTATGTCTAAAGAGAATCCACATATGCTTCGCCTAAAGGAATTGCTAACCAAAAAAATTAGTATATAACTGCTAATTATTTTGAGCGTGCGGCAGGATGGCTTAGTGGTTATAATAACAGTTTTAAATAAAGACTTGCCCAGGTTTGAGCCCCATACGCAGCACATTCTGGACAGTACGTGATAAATTCCAAATAAGAACAAAAACCGTCTACTGGATGACTTGCCTTTCTTCCATTATACAATGCTTAGATTATACGGAAAAAAATTTCATATGTAATGGGACTGGTGATTAAATCAAGACCGTAAACTTGATTTAAATAATTTTTATCACAGCTCGCTCATCTAATGTTCGTTTAACTATATAAATGTTTAGTTCAAATCTAATTTCCTCCATCTATGACAGATAGGGATGGTATTTGGCACGTTAGGCCTAAAAATATGCCATATAGACTCCACATTAAGAAAAGGCTAACTAAAAAACATTCGTCAGTTTTACTTGAATATTGTGTGCAGCGTGCAGCAGGTAGCTTAGTGGTTAGATTAACAGATTCAACTGCGGACGTGCCCATGTTCAAACACTATCTGCAGAAAATACTTGATAGTACCTGTAGAGTTCCCAGTAATGACGAAACCGGTCTAGTGGATTAATCGCTTTATTAAATTATACAATGCTTAGAATATACTGAAAAATACATGTATATATTGGTACTGGTGTTTATACAAATATCGCAACCTTGATTTAAATATAGCTAGTAATTTCCATGCCATAAGGCTTTCTTTTATTAATTCAGTTTCATGCTTCGCATGATGTATTTGCCAATCAAATCTAACTAACATCATTTTCATGGTTCACTCTGTTAACTTCATTCGATAACCATTCGTCGTATCAGTTGCTCTGTTACAATATCTCTATATTACAATTACACTATTTTAAAACTTCTTTATGAATGAATATTTTCATTTCATGCGTATGGTTAAAAAATCCTCATGAGTTTGACAAGTGTTCTTCAGTTTTACATTCAGGAGTGATAATTCACATTTTCATTCATTTCAATTAAAACTTGTATTTCTCCTTTTGACCAGCTAAATCGAAACATTTCTCAAAAACCGTATTCCCGTAAATCTTAATTCTGAAAATGTCATCGAGAAATCTTTCAAACAATTTAGGATAGAGGGTTTCGTTCGTCAGATCTGTTTTAAAAATAATGCACGCAAATGCTTGCGACTGCGACGAACAATCTTTGGTCTATAGGGACACATTTAAAATGCTCATAGCAAACTTTTCTGAACATAAATTTGGTAATGTTTTTGAATTCTGGGAATTTTTACTTAACCTGTAGTTTAATTTGTTTACTATATATATATATATAGAATAACTAAGAACGTTCCCAGTGTTAAAGTTAATATGACGTTTAGTACGCAGAGAATCATGAGGTTGGATGCCAAAGACGCGCATACGGTGACAGAAGTTTCCAAACAATATGAGCGTCCAACACTGCAATCCACACTAGCGCTGTTACCATGTGCAAAATACAAATTTGCGCAACAAGTTTAAACGATCAACTACACTGGGTACCAGTTACCTTTCGACGCCAATCTGTCAGACTTTCTCTAGCTGAAAGGTTGTCAAAAGTTAGAATGAGCCTTGCTTCGCCTAAAGGTTATTATCTATTTTTGTTTTAGTCTACATCATTATGTTGTATAAAATCATCCAGAAAAATCAGAATACCAAATATACCGTACAAACACTTTTATTGAACATGTTACGTGGTATTAACAAATAAAACTGCTTAGTAATGGGATGACTGAATGTCCAAATAAGAAATATGAAACAGCAAGTGTTTGGTCTGCAGTTAACCAAAAATTTTCAGCAATTCTAGAACTTTGAGCTATCACTTGTCATTGGTTTATGCAGCCCTTTCGTGAGAGGGGTTGTTTGTCGTATACGCATCAGACTTTTCCAAAAACTGGCCATCAAAAGGTTGCGCCGTATTATGTGCTACTCCAACTCATAATTTTATGGAGTTGAAGATTTGGTAGTTATTTCTGACAGGCTGAAGGAAACTCGCGGGTGCACTCCGGTTACTGCGCAATCTACTAGCCAGATTTATGTTCTTTGTCACTCGATTGACAAAAGTACGGCCGTTCTGTATTCGATGAAGGGCTAGGGCAATTATTTTCATTTCCAACAGGATCTTCACAAGCAGAAGGACAAAAAATTAGAATAATATAACTTACATTGTTGTGTCAATTATTTTGATATGTATTAAAATTTAAATTTAGTAATTGCTAGATTTCAAACATTTCAACACTAGAACGTTCAACTATGACACTAAAAAATTCACTGACACAATTTAGCAATACTATCTCATAATTTTTAATTATAACGCTAGACTAAAACAAGGTAACGATTATCCCTGACCAATTTAAATAAAAGTCGAAAGCTAAATTCAGCAGTCACCATTTACATGGCATCTCCTATATTCTCACAATATCACACCCACCTGGCTAGAAATAAGCAAATAAATTTAGTTACTTTTACTAAACGTGCTGATTAATCAAGTGCAAACAAGCGGTCTAGTTCTTACAGGTCTATATATTCTATTGGCCCGTAGTTTTAAAAATTCCGGCCTGACGACCGAAGGGCAAAAGCTAGTCAGTCCGGGAATGGTAGCATGACACTTACCGGGTCTAATGGGACACGGCCATCATTCAGTTTAATGTGAGGCCTCGAGTTCGGCCTAGCTTCATAGTAACATTCAGTGTTAAATGTGTAGTGACGAGATGATAGCAAGAGTGCCAGACGAAGCAGAGGTTTTGGCTGCCGAAGAAAACTTTGGCCACTAACATCTGGGTAGATAGTGCTTATCAGCCTTGATTGACAGGCTATCTAAGAGAACAAAAGTTCTGACTACAAATCACTATTAGGAATGAACGACTCAGTATTCCTTAACATTCCAATATAATCGTGAACGATAAAATCTATAATGATTACATACTGAATCGGCCACCACGCGGTATAAAAACTGTTTTCTTATCTGCTGTGTCATGCAGGTGGATAAGCAAAATCAGGCTATTGCAGACACCTTCATCTCCATTTCTCTCCCTTCCTTCTCTTTCCTCTACTCAATATAACGCTCTTTTAGATACTATGAATATGGTTGTTGTTGATCATATCAATGAGCCCGATATCTGATTACCCAATATCGAAAATAATTTGAGTAGACTACCATTCATTATACATAGGTAAAGTTTCGACATCGATAAATTTAATGTGCGAATATTAAAACAGCTTTGACAAAAAGAAGTTCTTGCACGCACGTTGGATAAATTATAAATCGATTTGTGTTGAATATATTAAACTAGAATTCAGGATCCTACCTGCATTACAGATATGGATGCGCCATCCTAATCAACGCGTTATTGGCTTCGAACATCTCGTTTAAAAGAGTTTTCTCAAGTCAGCAAATAAGGCGTCGGTATTGCCCTAAGCAACAAGCTGAAGGTTGTTTAATTGAATGATCCCTGCAAATAGCCGACTTTTTGTGGCGCCTCCGAATACATCTACCACAATTTATGCAAAAAGTAGCAATCAACACAATGATAATAATGAAACTTTTGGATAGCTGCGCAGACGTAGTGCTAGACGTTTCGTCGCATGGCATCCACCACATCTTGGAGAAAGGTAGACTCAAATAAATCATATAGAAATTAATTATAGATGGCGTGGTTGCATCAAGGTTTGTCGTCATTTTTTGGCACTTATGTTGATTTAGACCATGCTGCGATTATTTTATGTTGTCTGAGCGCTTCACGTGAATCACATAATAGTGAAGAACAAGCCAAATTTCGATGAGGACGAGGCGTCATAGATAATAATTTTACCTTAGGACATGTTGTTGAACATCTAAAAGTATGTCGCCGTTTCATAATGGTCGTCTTTATAGACCACAAAGTTGCATTTGACTTAAACAATCAATGAATGCACGGATGGTGGTAACAATTATTTAAATCAAGTTTGCGAGCTTAAAGTAAAGATCAATCCAATTTTATTGAACCAGACGTCGAACAACATAGATAAACTACCGCCAGTCGCACGCACTGACGTTTTTCGATCTCCCATGATAATCAACAGAGTACGACGTCAAACTGAAAAACTAATTTTATAAACTTTTCCGAAAATCTTTCCCATTGTTAAATTTATAGTAAACATAGCAACTATATTTATTACACCCATAATATTTCAGATATAGAAATAGACACGTAGATATAAAATCGTACATAATAAAATTTCGCTGGAAAGATAAATATTTATTAATAAACCAAATCTTAATAATAATAATACATTTATTTGGCATCAAAGTCCAACTGACCCGACCATTGAAATAACAAATCATGGGTAGGATATGTGGAGGTGAATGGAATTGTGACTAGCAAAGTATTTAATAGCAGGGGGAGGAGTTGATGAAGGGAAAAGTTATCATTAACATCAAGATAGTTCAATCTGGTGAAAAAACGAAGTACCATTTGACTAGACAAGATCAGTTGGAGTTAGTCCATGAAGTGTCAGAGCATCCAAGCGGGGTAGGTTGGGTCCCGACAGATGAGCTCAAGTGTGAGATCGAAAATGATCGTGGACCGGAGGCAGACGTCGACCAATAGAGTACTTTGTCGTGGAGAATAAATTGATGGCGTCTACTAGATTGAAGCGAGTGAGTCTTACAGTGGTCGCTGGCGCCCGTAGAACGAGGTTGTGATTGAAGGAAGACGAGGGGGAGTCGCAAGACTATCAAAAGAAATGACGGCAGAGTAAATATACCAGTTAGTCAAATGTTAAAATAAAGCTGATTTAAAGAAACTTCTCATACAAAGTATTAATTGTTCGTACTTAGTGAATTGACTTGCCGACTGAAGATACTCGAAAGTGTGAGAACACACATTTGTAACCAAGGATATTTTGACATTAGATACACGAAATTTGCTAGGAACAGCAACAGTTAGATAATTTTTCAAGACCCGAATGCACACAAAATATCTGTATAGGCCCCAGAACTTAAAATTCATTTTTCCTAGCAGCAATAATAGACAGATCGCCTTAGACACTAAAAGTCACATATCGCCATTCCAATACCAACTACTCACTATTTCTGTTTACTACTTACAATGATTAATTACTCTTGTTTAATTCAAGCTCGCAAACATCAATTAAATAATAATTGCCACCAGCCACACAATGTTTGTTCAATAATATTAATTATCTGTAATAATTTACAGAACTAATTCTCGTGTTATTTCGTCTAGTTAGCATAAACTCAATATTTTTATTAAGAAGGCGGTTCTTACCTTTCTTTCCAAGTCTTGATTTCTTTCAACCGAACAAACACGAAGTTGATAAAAGCGTTCCTTTTTCAAAACGCCCAAACGACTTATAGTCAAAAATTTTGTTAATCACTATTTCATTCAACTCTATATAGCCCTACTTTTGAATAGTATCCTACCATTTCAAATTTTAAGCTATTGTTGAGGCCCCTAACCTATCTGTGTCTGTAAGCCCCATAGATGCCAGTTCGCTGGAAGTCCTAAAATTCACAGTAGAATCTGATATGCTTATATTATTGCTAGTGTCATTTAAATTAAAGTCCGCTATGTCCTGCACTAACTTGCATGTGTCCTCATACTTAATATCGGTACTCATGATCAAAAGTTTTAATAATTAAATTGACACTTACAATGGCAATCGGAAGGTGAGAGTCGGACAGCTGCTATGCCAGCAATAACCTGTTTTGATGTGTACGTGACCTACAAATAAAACAATTATACCAGTTCCAAGGCTCCTCCTCAGTGCTACATAATATCAGAACACAAGGCAAGGATTGAAAGATGTTTATAGTATAATGTTGTCATCGTTTATTATGGAAAGAAATGTTAAAATGCAGCAGACGAAATTTCAATACCAGGTTTGAAGCGAGATACTCAAAAACTGAAAATAGCGCACAATTATAAAAATCAAATCTTTAAACAAAGAATGTTCTGGAAAATAAAAAGGAAAAATTCTTTTTAAATAAAGTTGTTACAATCAGCTATGGAGGTTTAAATTTATCATTCAAGGTCATTTTATAAAAGGCGGAGGATTCAACATCCTCTACACTATATGATCTAGGCTGCCAATCAAAATTTACAATAATATGTAGTTATTATTATTCATTACCTTTTAAAAAATCATATGCATTTTCGAAATTACGCAAACACTTTTTAAACAATAAAGCTGTAAACGCCCCGGCTTCAAGTAAATGCCGTACGACGTTACAAACTCGGTTAAGGTGCTCTGAATAGAGATTAGTTATTGATATGGGGGCCCTTAAGAGGGCCTGGTAATGCGTTCTCTTGAAGTCTTCAGAGTTTGAAGATGTCCTAGAGCCTGGGGTGGACTCTGGTTGCGTTGTCGCTCCCGTGGTTGAGCAGTACTCACGATGTGGATGGCCTCCTGCAGGTTCTGCACTTAATTGGCTCGTCTCTCCGGTATACCGCAACAAGATGAGTCACGGATGTAGTTAGTTGTTGATGAAACTATCAAATCACCAGCGTA
>JAQBSW010013598.1:0-13583 GCA_029291075.1 Eudiplozoon nipponicum | reverse complement strand
ATACATACATACATACATACATACATACATACATGCATACACACATACATACATAAATACATACATACATACATACGTACGTACGTACGTACATACGTGCGTACATACATGTAGCATATATATACACACACGTACAAACTTACATATATATCTGAATATATGTTTATTTGTTTCCGTTATTCATCAGCCTGTTGATCTAGTAGATGAACACAACAAGAACGCCAATTCACATGATAACACAATCCATCATTGAAAATATAATCTTCTTATAATCAAATATTGTTTTGAATGTTGATCACTTTTAACGCTGATAACCAATTGTTAATAATGTTAAAAATAATTTAAACAAACGAAAAAGACCGTTCTATAAAAATGACCTAATGTACGAAAGTGATCAGTATTCATTAAGAACACCTATAAACTAAAAATGACGTAAACTGAAAGTAGTTCTGTAGATATAAGATTAAAATGACAAAAAAATAGCTGTACTACATCTAGATATTTTAATTTATTAAAAGAGATCACAGTTTATAATGAAATAATTATTTATTGTGAATAATGACTGGTTCATTTCGTGAACATATGTGTTGATATTACAGTCTTTTAGTTACATCTATGCTTTATTTCCATTTGATTCCATGAATGAGAAATAGTCTGATTTCCAATTTTCCCTTTATTTCTCTGCAGCAGGCACACAATTTTTGGTGACTAATTGTGTATTGATTCGCGAATGCGTGTGAGAATGTGTCTGAGGTATTGGCAATAAGACAGCGTACCACTAAACGCCGATCAGCAATACTGGATAATCCAACATGTTCGATGCTTATTACTATTGATGTGGAAGTCTTCGGAGTGACTGGACCAATCAGCACCCAGTCATTACAACGTGTACTAGCGAATGAAGATCGATCTTACTACCGCATAACTACTAATGCAAGTCATAAGAACTCGAGAGGAAATCGTTGAACCATTCAAGAATTATTGAAAGAAAATCGTATGCCCGTCGCAAATTAAATATATGAAAAATAGAAAATCAGACTATTGCTTGTTCACTTAATCAAATGAAAACCCAGCAGAGATATAACTGAAAGATTCTAATGTGTTGACAATTATTCTCGAAGTAAGCCGGACATTATCCAAAATAATATTATTCTTGATTACAAAATGTGCTTTCTTATAAGCGAAAAATATCCTGTACAAATATTCAAAGGCATGGGGCATTATGAAAATATGTAGATTAGTAATATTTGAAAAGTTAGCTTACCGAAAATATGGCAACGCCCATTGTTCAAACAATATCCATCGGGGCAGGTAACTACTTTTGTCTCGCATCTTTCACCACGATAACCGGTAATAGAACAGTCGCACTTGATTTCCTCATCACTCACTTCAACACACTGACCACCGTGTCGGCAGTAGTTGTGTGAGCAGCGCTTAACGGCTGTTGAGAGACACACGGCGTTGTTGAACACCAAGCGATACGAAACAAGACGTTCGGAGATTCGGAGTTACAACGAATTGCCGCGCGTGTGTGTTAAGAAAAATGACAAAAAAAGGTATTCGATTTAGACGAACTAGAAATGGGCACTGGTAGATTTCGCAAAGACCAATTCAGTCTAGTTAGGTGATGGTTATGACACACGGGGTTAGATGTGGCCACATAACATATCAACATATGTAGTGGTTCGCCGCCTGGTATCAATATTTTTCGCTTTGTCAACCTAATATGAATAGTCTGTACCAGTTAATAAGTTTAATTTTCTGAATAGCAATGGAATTTTTTAATACATGCTGCCTTGGTTGTTTACGAAGCAGACGGTTAATTTTTATATAATTAACCAATCATTTGAATCATGTCTGTAAGCCCGATGTAAACACCAATCACATTATGATTGTACACTTTTCGGTGTAGACTGGGTGTCGTATAACGTTGACTGGTCAATTGGTTTCGTCCTTATGGAGAGCTCTTCAAGGTATTGCCCGGAATTTGCCGCGGACAGGGCTCGTGCTTCGCCACATTTGCTGTGAGCCAACCTGCCACTCACGTTAAGCTTAATCATTTTCTCTCATTCACTTAAAACGCAACTATCCACCTACCGCATGGAAATGTATTTAGTGCAGGATATGGATAGAGCTGGCTGATTAGCTGCGAAACAATTTGGATTCTTTTAGAATTATCCAAGCTCATTTTTGAGACGCTATCGAGAAGCAATCTGAAACAATTGATTGATGATTGGAAAGTTTTACTAGAATTTCCAAACAGAATTGCACACGCTATAGAACATATATATGACAGTTAGTGTTCCATGAATCCGCATATATTTATATAGTATTAAAAAATAAAAAGATATAGACATAGTTCAATGGTTAGAAATGTTGTTCAAAAAGGCACATAGAAAACAGTGGCTCCTGTTCATTACGGCGTAGGACGCCCCATTTGATTAATTTTCTCGTCGCTACAACATAAATCAAATCGTAAGGACTTCCTAATACCTATTCGATAAAACTTGATATTTGAGAGTGCAATCCTAGAATCAAAACTAGAAACAATCATAATACATGCTAGCTAATATGAGCGAAATAAGTTTTGACAACATCACAATTTCACGATGTTGCAATCCAATTAAACAAAGCAGAATTCTGCTACAATATGTTTTTTTTTCCTACATTTTTAATAATGCATATAACAAAAAACGATCTTCTCAGAATATGTGCCTCAAAATAAAACTATAATTTATTATGGGAATGGTGATAAATATCCTAACATTTATTACAGGTATGAATAGGTAGTTAAACAAATCGCCTGCAACGGTTCAAAATTTGGCAATAATGTGTTATATATATATATATATATATATATATATATATATATAGTCATTAAAAATTAAAACCATTCTTGTAATGCGAGCCTTAAGAAAGTTTATAGTAGAGCAGGATGGCTCAGTGGTTAATGTGATAGACTCAGAAACAGACGTGTCCATGTTCGAGACATGTCCGCAGCGAAAAATAGGCAGTACGCGAAGCGTTCTCAGTTAGGAAGAAACCGATCTTGTGGATGAATTTCCAGTTCTATATTATACATTGCTTGGTATAAACTGACAATTTTTATGTACAATGTTTAGACAGAAGAACAGTCTACGTTAGAAATACACAAAGATATATATATATATATATATATATATATATATATATATATATATATTGGTCAGAAACGCTGAAAAAGTGGAACTTATCAAAGTGTAATATTTTCAACGTGGTCTCACAGGTAACACATTTGCCTTTGCCATAAATTAAAGAAAAACCACAATTAAGACATAATTAAACGAACATTGGTTGCGCAAGTGGTGATAAAAATTACTTTTAACCAATTTAACAATAATTGATTGCGCGGGTGGTGGTAATGCTTTAAATCAAGTTTGCGAGCTTGAAGTAAACACCGACCCCATTGTATTTAACCAGTCTTCGAATAACATAACAAAACTACCGCCAGTTTTGTTATGTTGTTCGAAGACTGGTTAAATACAATGGGGTCGGTGTTTACTTTTAACCAAGTTTGCCATCCTGATATAAACACGTGACCCATTATGCACATAAATTTGTCAATATAAACTAAGAATTGTGTAGTGTAGAAAAGTCAATTCATTCAGCAGATCGGTTTCGTCCCTTTTTCGAACTCATTACATACCGTCCAGAATTTGCCGCAACAGGGTGGCTCAGTGGTTACAGCATCAGATTTCGTTGCAGACGTGCCAAGGTTCGAGTCCGGTCCGCGACAAATTCTGTACAGTTCATGATAAGTTCTCATATAATGACGAAAGTGGTCTACTGCATAAGTTGCCTTTTCTACATTATGCAATGCCTATTTTATACTGACAAATGTATGTACATAATGGGTCAGATGTTTATGTCAAGATCGCAAATTATATTAATGTAGTTTAGACATAAATTATAAATATATATGCGTAAGGCTTCCTTCGGATGTCGAATATATATGCAGATATATGGTAGTTATTAACTAGTTTTCAGTCAAAGATTATGAACACGTATTAGAATACTGGTGAAAAGGAGGCCTATATTGGTTAATGAATGTACATAAGGAAAATGGAAGTTTACGATCACTAGTTTAAGAGACGAAATAGAACTGACAATATGTTTGTTTTGTTGCTTAATGGCTAGAGAGTTGACTAAAAGGGCATTCGTCACGACACTGGGGCACACAAATGCGCGCAATGGGCTAACTAACTAACTATGTAACTAACTAACTAACTAAACAATTAACGAATCGAGAAGGCAATCATTGACTCGGTAAGCTTAAAACTAACCAGGTTTAGGCAAATGCAAATGCCGTGTACTGCCTGGAACTGTAAGGTAATGAACCTCTTCGCGGACCTCTGCTTTTCTCGTCGGTATTGAATGATATATCGCCTTATTTACATCAGAATTGCTATAAAAAGTTACATTGGAATAGATAGGGGAAGCAGTTGCTCGAGAAGATGGTGCAACTTGGAATAGAGGCCAATTTGAAACAGAAGAGTGATCAAAACTAGAACTACTGTGAGGAGGAAAAGGAGAAGGTAGATGAGGAAGAGGAGGACGAGGAGAGTGAATGGGTAGGAGGCTGTTTTCGGTGACATTTGTCGAAGACTTGTCAATTCCATGCATCACAAGCCTCGTTCGACCATTGTCGACAAAGAACGCTTCTGAGTTCCGCCCTGTTTGTGTGGAAAAGTTCAATTGTATCACCATTTCTTTTTCGCCAGATGGTGTCAGCAACACAGAACGACTCGGTTTTTGATAGCGTTCATCATTCTCCTTTCCAGAAGGTAACTCGTGAACTCGATAATCAGGTATTTGCATAAATGTGCCATTAGCCAGTTTTAAATATAGACCAGTTACTAAGTTATCTGTAGCCTCAGTGGGCCTTTTGTAAGTGACTGGAAGCCGAGTGATGCTTTCATTGAATAAAAAAATTTGATGGGGCGAGTCCATATCATGTCCAGCCATGACAGCGGTACGAGATGAACTTGCCAAAGGCGGAATTGGCAAAGTGTAGATAATTTGTCCACCATCCAGTTGGAGAACTGTGCCATTTATCAATTTGATGTAGACACGTCGACCTGGAGCGAGAGCAAATTTAACTTGATCTGGTTGTACTAGACTAATTTGACCGCCGTCACGACGAAGATCGAAGATGGTGCCATTTGACAGAATAATATGACTACTCAGGCTAAGGATAGTGTCAGTTAGACTGCCATTTCGCAGCTCTTGCTCAGAGACAAGTTGATAGGGCAATCGAGTACCATTCGCCAATGTAAGCACCTGGTCAGATTGGCCATCTTTCAAAATACAATCGGAAAGATGACGGTGAAATGCGGAAGCGACAGAGTGAGACGTAGAGTGGTGAAGGCCAATACCAAGAAAAGGAAACAATTCTATGTAGAATAAGTACAATGTTATGTCGCAAAGGCACATATAAAGCTGAATAAATTAACTTTCATAAACTGTAAAGGCGGCAAACGTGAAATTCTAGCTACTTTAGATAGCGAAGCCGGTTGAAGCAAAAATAAGGAAAGGTGTATGCATTGCATTACCTTCCGTCAGACAGATAAGCAGGTAGCAAGAAAAGCGGATTGACAGTTTGTAAAGGTGGTCGTGAAATTAATTAATGTGCTAAAACTTCTATGGCACGACTATACACATACAAAGCAGAATAATGATTATAAATGAATATTGGAGTAGATAGAAACAAACAGTTGTCAAACACAGATTCAAACACGAGAACTCTTGGGGGTATGCTGCTACACGGTGAAATGGAATAGTTGATCCTCGTTATTCAGTTTGCACTTTAGCTCTGAGGAGGATCATGGAAGGTCGAAACTCATCAGTTCGTGTGAATGGTGACAGTTTTGTTTTTTTGTGCGACTGCTTTGATACAATGGTTGTTTGTGCTTATTTCGAGATCGGTAGCCTAATTCAAAGAATTGTTATCATAACCCGTGCAATCAAAGACAGATTTAACAGTACAACTCACATACGCGTGGCGTAAACCGTAAAAATTCCTATGGCCATATTCAAATAAAGCAGCCGAAATTTCCAATCATGTACAAATTATGCAAGATTGCTAGGGGTGAAAGACGCATAGCCTATTGTCCGCATCAGTACATGCATTGCGTTTAGATCCTCGTGCTCTAAATCTGATTATGGAGGGTCGGAACCCATCAGTACGTATGACTGGCAGAAGTCGTGCTACGTTGTACGACTGGTTTGGTACAAGAAAGTTGATGATTATCTCAAGGTCGAAAATTGTATTCAATGTATAGTTATGACCACAGGTGCAGTTAATGATTGTTTAGTTAATCACTTATTTTTAATCAATCATACGTACTAGAGATTATAACCAATTCCATTGTATCTAAGCAGACGCTAGGCAAACCGAAACTACCATCAGTCATGTGTGCTGACGCGTTCCGAACTTGAGTGATCACCAGAGTACGACATCAAACGGACAAGCGTGGATCAAACTGCAATGCATATATATGGAAATCAAATTTAGATATGCGGCTCTGACATCTAGTAGTTCCGCATGCAATGTACTTGACTTTAAATGTCGGCTGCACGATTAATATGCAGTTAAAAACATTAACATTTTACAGCTTTCGCCACACACACACACACACACATATATATATATATATATATATATATATATATATATATATAGGTAATACAATTAAACAATCAATGATTGCGCGGGTGATGATAACAATTTATTAATCAAGTTTGCGAGCTTGAAGTAAACACCAATCCCATTGTATTTAACCAGTCGTCGAACAACATAACAAAACTACCGCCAGCTGCAACGCACTGGCGCGTTTCTACTTTGCATGATCATCATCAGAGTACGACGGCCAATTGACCAGCGAGGAGCAACCACAACATAAGAAACTACCGTCAGTCTGCTATTTATTAAAAAAAATAAATATTTATCATTAGATTGAAGATTGCGACCGAGTGCGAAAGCTGACAGGAAAACAATAACATCAATAACAAAAGGCGTGGGAGAAGCGGGATAAATGCGGCATTTCGTGACAGGAGAACAAATGGCCACTGCATGCTTAAAATATTCCATTAAGTGCTCAAAAATTGAGGTGACCATTTAAAATTTTTTAATAATCCGGAAGTCAACTGCCCAGACACGGTTATGTTACTTTATTGCAGAAGCCTCTTCGTGTTGTGCTTATGCTCTGATCACGACTTCCCGACGACAAAAATTCTCGGAGCTTATTCTATCCTAAAAGAGGGTAGCACAGAGAGCACAACGAAACAGCACACTTATTAGGCACCTCATCTTCTTATAAACATTAATGCAACACACTATCAACCAATGCTAGTGCTCCTTTAACAAATAAAACCGCATACCTATACAAGAAAAAAAAACAATAGCATACTTCTGCGCTTAGATTCGTTCATCTTAAGTTCCTTTAGTTTACAAGGAATTTCGAAAAACAATGTTTACACGATATTCAGCGTAAACTAGTGGAAATTAAGATGTAGCATGGATCTAGACGTAGCCGGATATACGGTGATGTACATACACGGGTGTGTAATTTTTAAAGCAACGCGGAATGTTTTAATAATTGAACAATCAATGACTGCGTGGGTGGTGAGAACAATTATTCGAATTGAGTTTGCAAGCTTGAAGTAAACACCAATCACATTGTATATTGTTTTTGTACGACTTGTTAAATACAATGGGATTGGTGTTTACTTCAAACTTGCAAACTTGATTTGAATAAGTTTTAATAATGCTTATTAGAAGAAGAGGTTATCAAGAGTCAGGTGCGTGTTGTTTTAGTGTGCTTTTGTGCTACCATTTTTGTTACTATTGAACGAGTTCTGAGGACGGCTACGAGAACAAGTAGTCAAAAACGTCACACCGACGCGAAGAAGCTCTGAAAAAGGTAACATACGTATATCATTCAAAGAAGCTGCGCCGTCCAATGATGTTATGTCATTCAATGTAAAAGTCAAAATTACTTAGACAGTTGGTGCAGACTCAAGCAACATCAAAAGGGGAGCAAAGCGTTTCAACAATCAGGAAGCAAAAATAGTGAAAGCAAAACTTATATGTGCATTATATTTAATAAGCATTCACCGGGCAGAAATGTAAAGTCGAACTTAATTCGTAATCGGTGTTCTGCTTCGACTAGACATGATTTCCAATTAGTAAACGAAGAATCAATGCAATTCACTGTCATTAATTCGGTTTAAATTAATGTATTGAAAGGATTTCTTTATTTAAAACGAAACACTATGCACAGGTAATTGTTGAGTAAAAATAGTTAACAAGGATTATTGTAACTCCTAGTTTCACACCATGTTTTGGCAGTATTTTAATCCACGTGGACACATATTAGTGCCACTACCAACATAAATTTGCTTATATTCATTTACAATCTGTCAAAATAAATTAATTTGAAATGTGATTTTCAATAAATTATTCTTTAGATTGAACTATATATATATATATATATATATATATATATATATATACATATATACATATATACATATATATATATACATATATATATATATATATATATATATAGCACAGCCCTCGTTAAAGTACACTTAAGATAAGCCTTTTCACACACACTTATATATATATATATATATATATATATATATATATATAGTGTAACAGTCATATTTATTGGGGCTCATGACACTATTATAAGAATAGTCTTCATTCTAATTAATTCTGTCATTTTTCTAGAAAAAAATGTCCGTCTGTTACAATTCTACACTTTTTACATTATTAACAGTCCAACTTATTGGCTACGGTTTATTCGTAATAACAAGTTGATAGAGACACAGACTCCAAAGCAAACCTACCCAGGTTCGAACGCTGTCCGTAGCAAATTATGGTCAGTAATTTAAGTGTTCTCAATAAGGACGAAAGCGATCTGCTGAATGCATCACTTTTATTATCTTATATAATTCATATTATAAACTGACAACAGAAGATATACTGGTATTAGTGTTGATATCAATCTCGCAAACTTTATCTAAATAATTTTATCATCTTCCGCCCAATCAATGACAGGTTCATTAAATAAGTCCTATGTAATAACCAGAAACAGTCATAACTGCTGCTAACGAGTATGGAACTCTTTGGCATAGGGCAGAAATTTATTACCTGCCCTTCAGAAAACTGTAATTTACAACTTATTTCCAAAAGGCCAGAAGATAGCGGCTGAAAATAGAATTGGTGGGAAATCGACCGTCATTCGATTTATAAAGTGTTGTTGGTTTTAACTATAATCTCGATCGAGCACATGCACTTAAAGCAGCCAGTTTGACTAGGATGGCCAGCTAACAAAAATCGATCGAATCAAATGAAAATTAGGTTTACAGTGAAGGCAAACAAAAGTGGTAGTAGGAGAACAAGCATTCCTGTTTGGGTGCTCTCATGCAAACATTAGACCTAACCTCTATTGAACAAGCATTGTTGGCGCGTGTGGTGATATCAGCTCTTTAAATCAAATTTGCGAAACTCAAATAACCATTACTTCCGTTTCATTTAACCGGTTGAACAAACTAGCCAAGATACTATCAGTCGCACGTACTGACGCTTTTCACATTTGCATAATCGTCATTAGGGCACGACCGCAATCTGACTAACGCAGATGAGACGTCAGTTCCTCTATGAGTTATGAAAAATAAAATATACGGCCCTCACATCGTGTGGTCTCACGTACACTATACTTGGCTGGAAACGTTGATTTCCCAACTTCCATACTGAAATGTAAAATGTTAAAAACTCATTGAATGCACAGGTGGTTAGATGTTACATTACTTGTGTTCATGTCAGGTTTGCCTATTTAGTTTGAAAAATTGTCATCACCACACACACAGAACCGATGAACGTACATTTGTGTAACCTATAAAGGTGTTGCAAAAATTTTCAAATGGTGTGTATGTTACCACTTAGAAATTGTGCAGTCCACGTTTCCAGTCATGTACTGTGCATGCAAGCATACTAGAGGTGGGAGTCGCGCATTTAATGTGTCGTGCCTCATATGTGTACAGCGATTTTATTCTCGTTAATCATTTTGCCCTCGGTTACCAATGATGACCATGGTAGTTCGAACACGCATCACTACGTGTAACTGACGGTAGTTTCGCTACGTTGGCCAAATAGCGAAAAAATCGGATTGGTGCCGATGTCAATTTTGAGCACTTGATTTAAAAAAATAATGCCAATCGTTTTCCTTCGCCAAAATCTCTTCTAGATGCAGACTGCTAGAATGCAGAGATGTGGTCAGGCATATCAAGCAACAAAAATGTGTCGAAGCCATCCAAGTCAAGCATTCCTATTTAATTACAGGCTAAGTTTAAATTATTGGCGACCGGCTCAACAGTTTGAGAGCTTTCGTTGAACTGCTTGTGGGTGCCTTCTTGTTGATGAACAAAGTTCCTTGAGTAAGCAAAATTTCGAGGTGGTGCCATATTTCTTCCATCATTATCGTTGAATGTTTCACGAGGATACTTACCAAATCCGTCAATGAATTCTAACCTATACGCTTCCAAGGCTAATCGACTCATATTTACTGAGCACATAAATAAAAAAGATACACACACGCAAACGAAGACAACATGAATACATGTACACACACATTTATTTATATAAGCACATGAGCTCATCAGACTAAAATGAAATTAGCTGAGATATTTGGGCATCCTTTCGATGCTGGAGAACATCAAAACCTGACTTCAATTTTTAGTTTTCCCACAATTTGCAATGAAAATAATTATCTACATAATTGGTGGTTTGAAACAAAACTCCGATAAAAACAAATGCCTATACAACATAGTTAAAATATGCCAAATAGTTGAGCCAGTGCAGACTACAGTTTCACAATTTTTTAAATAATTAAAGATTTAACACGTACAGATTGCGAGAGTGATGATGAGAAACGTCGCAATCAAGTTCTGAAGCTTGCAATAAACGCCAATCTAACTAGACGTACGTTCGATTTACAACAGTTTTATTACGCTCTGAAACGCGCTATGTAAAATTGGATTGGTGGTTATCTCAAGCTCGCAAACTTGACTTAATTAACTGAATTTTACGAAATATTACTCGTTTATATTATGCAAGAACAGACCAGAAGCAAAAGCACACATGCAAAGGGGTGCACGCGCACACACACACACACACACACACATAGTAAAAAATTATTTTCATTGGAGACACAAATTTACCTGATCTGTATTGTGACTAATAAAATATTGTTCCAAGTTCACCATTCTAATGGGAATATTTCGGATACCTTTGTCGGTATCCTTCATTGATTCAGAATTCATCACAAATTGTATGATCAAACTACCAAAGGTACATGGATTACACACCTTTAAAATTCACGAAGGCTCATGAATTGAACGGAACTGTGTGTAATTTGTATGTTTTCGATTGCATGTGTCTTGAATCTGTTTATGCTACTTTATAGGCAATACTTTTAGAGAATGAGAGCTGGTATGCTCTGTTAAACTACAAATTGAAAAACTAAACGAAAATGGAGTTGATAAAAGCAGAAACGTTTTCAAATTATTAGAAAAATTTACTTACATGCCGGACTAATATGTACCTTAGTCAAAGTTTCCCTTTCGTAGTAGCTGTTTATGCAATAACACAGGTACTACTGTAAGTCGCACTGTAGGCTCCCGTAGAAAAACCTACGGCGATTCTCGAATCTAGGAACCAAATTTCTGCTAGCTAGTCTTATAATAATACACGCAAAATTGTAAGATGAAAAATTTAACACAATCGAAAATTCGATCTTGAAATCTTTTGGACCAAAAGGTTGAAGAGACGGAAGAAGCATTCGCATAGGGTAATAGCTTATGTTTGTTGCAAATTATTCGCGCAACAGGATAGAAAAAAATAAAAGTTAGCGAAACATCGATAAAGCATTTCATCATGATAGGTGAGCTGAGCACATCGGAGATAAATTCCCGGAAGTAAGCCTGCATCATCAATATAAAACGCTAATATTAGACAATCATGGACTTTAGAAATAGAGAATGCAATTAAATCTCTTGAACATCGCAAAGTGTACCCCACGAGCTTAATTAAGTATATTGCCAAGAAATTTCTGGAACGTTGACTAATGTTTTACAGAATGAGGAGACCATTCTAGTTGCTCAGAATTAGTTAACCATCGTTCATAACTTCAAAAATATATTCGTTATTCATGTGATAACCATCGGGGTACAAGCTTGACCCCTGGCATATCTAGGTTATTCGCTCCGATTATCTTACGTCGTTTGAGCGCTTCGCGTGAATCACAAACTAGAGAACGAACATTTAAACATTAATTGATTGCGCGGGTGGTGGTAACAATTCTTTAAATCAAGTTTGAGAACTTGAGAAGAAAAAGCCGGATTCCTGTCAGTACGAGGTTTTGTAGGTAATATTTTGACCTTAAGGCAAGTTCCTGAGCAGCGACATGTCTATCGCCGTCCAACAATTGCCATCTTTCTTGACTTCAAGAGTGCGTTTGACTCAGTCGATTTCAATGGTCTGTTCGATATTTTGTCGAAGGTTGGTATGCCCACCAAATTTGGGAATATTTTACGCACTCTCTACACACAGACGTCTGGTCGCGTAAAGGTCTACAATAATCTAACGCACAAAATTACTACCAGCGGCGATGTTCGTCAAGTCTGTCACCTTTCCCTACTTCTATTAATTTTTCTAATAGATCATGTTATGAACAATAGTATTACCTACGTTCGGAACGCAGGTGCCGAAGTTCTCCCGGACGATATATTAGTCCACCTTGACTAATCCGACGATATTTTATTATGAGTCGACAAACTAGATTCTGTCAGACAACCTTGAATAGATTAACAGTCTTCCTTCCGTCTTTCGGTATGAAATTCGCACCCATTAAATTTACGATATTCCTACAGGATCACACACAACTAACAACAAATCTATAATTGCAAAGTCAAGATCTGGACGTGGTTGACAGGTTTACATATCTTAGTAGTTGAATCAAAATCCTAGGCCATTTGAGTGACGAGGTGAGTATATGAATCGCGAGAGCTAGAATTACTTTCTCAAACATTCTCAATTTAAAGAAAAGCACAAATATCTCACATTGCCTTAATTGTCGTGTACACAGTGCATCATTTTTGCATATTTTATTATATGGTAGTGAGTCTTGGCCATTTAGAGTTGAGGAATTTAGACGCTTACATGAATTCTAAATTTATTGAATAAATGACCAGATATTACATTTTAATTTGTATCTGCTGAAATAAAAATGGCCTTCTTTACTTTTTTGGTAAACTTAATATACAATAGGCTTATGATTAAAAAGAAACATGTTGCGCGACAGAGAATAGATCATTTACCTGATTATCGGGTTGCGATCCGATTTGTTTGAATCTGCTGTATTCCTGATTTTTTCTCCATAATTTTCGATATCCGGATACGGATATCTATTTCAATGGAATGCTCATATCATACTAAGTTGACAATCAATATGTCAAGTTGAAATATTAGTTTA
>JAQBSW010013597.1:0-13584 GCA_029291075.1 Eudiplozoon nipponicum | reverse complement strand
TCCTTTTGGTAGAATGTGAACTAATTTGTTACTGGGTGGTATTACAGCGCAACTAAACTATCAACTTAATAATTTCTATTCCGTGACAGTGTGCCCATTTTCATGAAGAGCATTTTTAATTCAGTAAATTATTTGAATAGGAATTTGTCTTTCCTTAGCCAATGATAGTAGTTGCCGTGATTAATGTCATTAGAGGGGCTCTTTGGATAATGTACCATTATGAACAACTGGATAGTGTAACTTCTGGCACGAATAGAGAAAGGTCAAAGGAAGATGAGAAAAACAAATCTTGTGTTAGAAGGCAGACTGAAAAACACAGGGCTGTGAAAATAGATAGAAACTAAAATTGTACTGTTCAACCGAGCTCGTTGATATCTCGAATAACAACTTCACCAGGAAAGTGTATTTTGCTGATGTTCCAACGGGGAAGTGGGTAAAAAACAGGAGTTGAAATCCGCAGTTTAAAAGTGTTTGTTACAGCCTGGAGTTCTATTATATGCACTTCCTTGTCGTTTCTTTCTGTGGAAACAGGGAAATGTGCCTGGTTTGGAGTCAAATATTTTTAAATTCCAAAATGCGCATAAATTCGGCCAATTGCCTCTTCAAAAATTTCTAACAGCTTGAATGCTAAAAAAAATTATTATAACCAAGCTTGCGATCTTGATATAAGCACCTGAATCAATAATTACTTACATGTGTCAGTAAAAACTAAGAATTGTATAGTGTAGAAAAGGCAATTCTTCCAGTAGACCGGTTTCGTCCTTATTGGGCACTAAACACTCAGCCAGCCTGCAGCACACTACACACATTTTTCAATTATATACTAACTAATATATCTTAGAGAGTAAAATTGAATAAGACGAACTCGTGCTTTTGGTTAGAGCATTCGAAATATCTGAACATTTTTGCAAAGATTAAAATGAATAAAATGGTTTAAGTTTGTCTAGATGATAAAAAGTATCAAATAAGTTTCTGAAATAAAGTTAGCGAAATGATTATATTAAAAACAATAAGGTTCTGGCTACAATTAATAAGATGAATGGAAGATATTTAGAGGACGATAATGAGTTCTTTTAACTTCTGAATTTATCCAATAGAATTAAATTGAATTACGATTTCAAACATGAAAACGATGTTGCGGAGGCAGTTGGTTATGATAATTTTGTACCAGAAATTTTATTATTCTATCCAAACTTTTGTTGATTGCCAAAATTTTACAGTATTCGTAAATAAAGGAAAATAGTTTAAACGTATTAGAAGTTTATCATTTGCAATTATTTATTCAAATGACCTGTCGAAATATACACAAAATTTTCAGTAAAATAAGATAATTAATTTATCTTCCTTAAAAATTACCGAGGACCAAAAGTTCTATTCTTTCATCTGATTCTATCTGATCTATCAGTTTAGGCATTACCTTGATAGATTTTACCAATATATTTCAGTTTTCATTGTTTTATCATATTTTAAATATGTTTTTATTGTGTTCCTCCATTTAGTTAAATGTATAAAGTGTCGCTTTCTTTTACGGATGAAGTTTTTGCGTTATATTTGATGGTTATTTATTCCATAATGCTTTCTCGCATCGACAGTTTAGTGTATTTTGATTACATTTTACTAGATTTTAATAATGGGTAGAACATAAAGGTATATTTGGGATAGGTGAACTTAACAAGCGAATGTCGAGGAATAGATCGGTATACGCCTTTAAGCTCTCGTTCATTTTGTTTGACAGATTAAAGATTTTTAAGCTAACCTTATTAATTTATTTTATATCAAATTTGTTTTTAAATTCAAAATAGGGTCTATTGCTAACTCAGTTTTGAGACTGTACGAAGGAATTTGATTTTTCACATTCATTCCAGCATTAAGGAGATAAGTTTAGAATTTATTTCTTCGAAAACATTTACAAAATATTGTCGTTTGTTAGTATTAATCTTGTTGAGACTGCAGCCGTTAATAACAAGGCTTTGATTTCTATAATACTTCAAAGTCATCAAAATACCCAGATGGGGCAAAATTATCAAAATGCGTGTTACAATTTCTGTTAATTTATAGTCTAATGCCACAGTAACGACAAATAGTGTAGTTAATTCGATTTTAAATGTTCAATTAATTACCCTAAATAAAAAGGCATTTCTTTTTTGTTCAATTGTTCGTAGGAAACATATATATTTCTTATAAGTGAATGTAAAGATTTGGTTTAGCCTCAATGCGTATCAGCTCACTTTCTATTAAATCATAAATCAAGTAATGTTCATTGTAATTCATTTATTTTATGACAAGATCGGACTACATCCTGTGTGCTTATAGGACGAAAGGCTGGCTGTGAAATTAGTGTGACTTCCCTCAATATATCATTGCTCATATAAACTTAATGTTAAAGAAAATTTCTCAAAATTTGTTGTGAAAATGCAGATTTGCGTTTGATACCTCGCATTTTGGTGTCTAATTTGAAATTGTAAGAAAATGGAAGATCTCAAATAAAGCAATGTTTGAACTTATGTACAACGAACAATCATACTTAAGCAGCTCTAAAGCCAATTTTTTAATCATGCATCTCAAGAAGGTCGATGCAGCTTAATGCTCATCCAGATACATAGGAGATAATGTAATAGAGAGTAGGACATGAGACCTCTAAATTAGCAAGCATGAAGCGAGAGAAGGTTTAAAAAGCTTAATAAAATATCTTCATAGATTATTTGTGTACATATTTGTGCTGTTATTAATACCATACCAATATTATATTCATTTAACAGACCGAAACCATTTAGTTGAACCAAAACGATGAGCTAATTCTGAAGTTGTATACCTGGTTTCCGTACCCTTGTAACGCTCATTTTAAAATTTGAATTGTCTTTAATAAGTTTTGTCGAAAATAAAATAACCATTATTTAGACAGAATTGGATCACGAAACTTAAGTGAATAATGAGGTTATCAAAAGCAAAAGCTGAATACAGTTGGGCGTGTAACATTATTACGACATTAGATAAAGTTCATCACAGGATAATAAGCCACCAAAACGAAGAGAGGATACATAAAGGATTCATGCTGACTAAGGCTAACTTCTTATTTTGGTTAGATCATTAGAAACGTCGTTTGAAGATTTTTGATAAAGACTGAAATGAATAAAATGAATCAAGCATCTTTAAAAATGGTTTCAATAAAGATTAGCGTTTAAAATCAATCAGGGCATTCAGGACGTTCCATTAAATATTTTATTAGAAAGACAAGTTAAGAGTACGAAGCCAATATTGCTAAATAGTGCTATTAAATACAATCAGACCCTGGTATAGACGAAGCAATAAAATAACTTCACATGGAGGTTGTTATTATATATATATATATATATATATATATATATATATATATATATATATATATACCTTTCCCTATATATATTATTATTTATTAGCATAACCTAAACATGGTACAGCGCAGAAAAGTAAATCGATTTTGTCGTTAATAGGAACTCTGCACAAATTGTCGAAAATTTGCTGCGAACAGGGCTCGAACCTGGGTACGTCTGGTTCGGATTCTGTTGCTCTGGCGGCAGAGTGGCTCTTTGGTTAGAGCAGCAGATTTCGAAGGAGACGTGCCCCGGTTCAAACCTTGTCCATTGAAAATTCTGGACAGTCTGTGATGAGTTCCTAATAAGGACTTCATGAATTGCCTTTGCTACTTTGATCAAAGTTTAATTTTAACGGCAAAACATTTCCAAAGTTAAACTTATATAATTGAAATAAGCTGGAAATGTTCTATTTTATGTATGCCGTAAGAATCAACTTAGCAACGCATATTTTATCAAATGGAGTTTAGCAATTAGACAGTGTTCGTTTTTATTTGTTACTTGTTCGAACTTCCGAAGCCGTGAAATTTACTTGCTGGGAACACAATGAGGAAGAAACCGGTTAAGAATATTAATTGCATTTTTATCATATACAATGCTTTGATATATATCGAACATATTCATTTAATTATATATATATATATATATATATATATTTATTTTATTTTATTTTATTTTTGTGTAGCACGATTACGTTAAGGGTCATTTTCGTCTTGTATGCACAGCACACTATTTTCAGTTCACTAGTCAGGTTTATTGATATTCGTAATTGTAGAGTAAGAATAGTTCTCATTAACCTAAATTAGGTCATTTTTCTAGGACAGTCTTTTTCGTTTTATTAAATTATTATTAATATAATTAGTAATATAGCATTTTGTTTTGAATAACTGATAACGGCTATTCCTCGTTATTATGTGATGTGAGTTACATTCAATTAGTTATTTTGGTTACGTAATCTTCAATAAATAATTTTTTCATGTGAATTCGATTTATTACTGTTTTCACCGAGAAAATAAAAGTGATTGATCTTTTGGCAGCGCGACATTTATATATATATATATATATATATATATATATATATATATATATATATATATATATATATATATATATCCAGATTAACCATTGTACTAAATTCGCGTGACAGAGTATTTTGTAAACAATACCAAAAGTTAGAAAATAATAGCAAATTGAAGTCAACTAACTCCACTTGATTGACTACAAATGTGTATTTCACGCCCCAAACATAATTAATTGCTTGCGGAACAGCGTAATTGTTCAAATTATTTCCGAAGTTATAAAGGTAAAATGTAACGAGGAAATAAACCTCACCGTATCTAAATCGAAAAAGCAGTTTTAAATATTTCAAATTTATTTTATTGATGCATATGCATGAATTATGTGATATTACCTACCTTTTAATTCTTTGTATGATAGTCAATCTAGTCAACCCAAGTTTGAATATCTATATTATCGTACAGTTACTACATAGCCACTGGTCACGCAATAATCACTAAATTTAACTTCAAACTCGTCTGTTTGACAGAATTATTTGTTATATGAATGCCGTATGCCGTTCTTAACTGCGTTAAATGTAAACGAGCTACTTCAAATCGGTTTTCCTGAAAAAAATTCATGCCGAATTAGAAAACGTTTTTAATAAAATATTTTAGCTAGAATGGATTCAAAATTGGCAAAGCATTTGACATATACCTGGTGTTGTGGTTTATATGGATACTCAAATTAAGTACCTTTCAAAATGCAATATTTGCTTATGTTTATGTTTCAGTTCAATGTAGTATTCTCATGTGCAACGATAAAAAGAAATGTTGTGACATACACCGATCGTTACTTTCACATAACACCCTAAATTTCTACAGTTAATCGTAAATAAATATTTTGTTGAAAGGCCAAGCATACATAAAATTAAAACGAGGAGATATTTGAAAATAATAAAAAACTAGAATAAGTAATAAATGTGGAAATCAAATAAGATCTGGAGTTTTTGGGTGATTGTAAAACATTTGATACTATCACTAATACTAATCAATTAGCTAACAATAAAGACACTATCAATTGACCGAAATTAGGCAATTCTTCCTTTGTATAATAACCATTTCTATTTTAAGACAACATCTTTATTGCGATTAGAAACAAGAATTTCTGAGTACATAAACCGGTTAATGACTACTTTGTTGAGCAGGCTCCACATCTGACGCTGTTCCATTGCGTAAAGTAACATTAACTGGCCAAACAACATTTAAATGAATTTAACGATATCAGCAGAAATACAAACATCTAAATAAAACTCGTAAAAATTAAGATGGTAAAAAAAGATGAAGAATGTGTTGAGCGATAAAGCGAAAATCCTGTATCTGCAGTTTACACCAGATGAAAGAGACAAAGTTCGACAAAAAATAATAAATAGAATAAAACTCTGAATCGACAATAATTTCCTTGATAAACGTAGTGAACACAAGACCAGCACAGTTGAATTTTCTACATCAACAATATACGGACTACAAAGAATAAACAATAAATGTTGTCCTTAAAAATAAAGATAATCTAAGGATAATTCGCCGTTTCGTGAATTAGTTAGGTGATAATTCGTGGAATTATGCCATTTAATAAAGTACAGCTGAACTATTGGTGACAGATTGAAGCATTGCAGTAAATTTTGTCGTGACGTCATTGCCGTTAGTCATCTAATTGAAGAAATTATTGATAAACTTGTTCAGGCGATAGAACAAGACGTAAAGGCATCCCCGGTTGTACGTCATAACCCACGCCAGTATATTTCGTTATGCACAAAGGACGTGCAGTTCCGTTTTAATTAGATTATTCATAAATATGTTGAGAGTGTGTTTTCCCCGCCCCATCTTGGCAACACAGTATTAAAGGTAAACAAAATTAACTGTTTACAACATAAACATTATGTTCATAACATTTTTTAATTTTTAAACAGATCTTATTCACGAATATTGCTTCAAAGTTCCAATACACAACACAGAAATATTATTCTACCATTCTTGAATGTACTACTAATCCGATAGTTTAATCGTAAATAAAGACTAACAGTGTATTCTAAACTAACATGATATTCTAAGTATTTGCACTATACATATTATCAACAGTTTTTGCTAGGTTTAAAATAACCGATAGTCTAGTTATTCAAGATTTAAAAGATAGAGAAAGAATTAATACAAAATACAATCTTGTGTCTAATGGCTCTCCTAGACAGCCGATTAAGTTAATTATTAAATGTAGAAATAAAGTAGCACGCAGATTATTTAAAGTAACACAAAAGACTTCGCCTAAACGTTCATCAAAATTATTAATTTCGATCACGAATTTCAGTTAAGAATAAAGATGCATAAACTGAGCGTCAAGGTGCTTATATATAGATAGACCAGACGATTTGTAACCATTGCAAACATTTCAATTTAAAAGCCTCATTTATTTTTTGTGGTGATTATAACTCTATAATTGCGCGAAAAATAATCGAAAGCTCTGACGTAGGTTCTACAGAAATGGCCTTAAATAAAATCGTCAAAAGCAATAACAAAATGGATTACCCACATATGAAGCCCTGCAGAAATAAAATACTCAGGCAGTGACCCGAAATAGATGTCATCTTTCGTTTTTTCTATTTCACCGATTTATGTATATATATATATATATATATATATATATATATATATATATATATATATATATATATATATATATATATATATATGATCCATAACACAGTTAATAGTACCGTTTTTACGTGTCCAACGAAAACGAATTTGTAGCACATATAAAAACCGTTTCTTTCTCATTTCCTTCTCAAGTATCTACAAATGAACGTTTCTTTATATATAAATTGAAAGACGAAAAAAATAGAAAATTGTAAACATGAAGAGTTCCAAATAAGAGAGCCACCAATTAATTGTGTGCACGCAATTGGTTTGAAATACACTTTAAAATCCTCCTGATTCGCAATTTAATATTATAATTAATTTGTTCAACTTCTGCATAACGCGCTCAATTGTGCCAACAATGTTTGGTCTGAGATGGTCTTGAATTCAAAATATTTAGTAATTAGCCAGAACGGCCCTCATATCGCACGTAGCAGATATTGCATATTTATACAAAAAACAGTGTTTATCTGCTCGAATGTAGGGATTAAACTTGTTTTTATGCTTAGCAGGTGTTTTTTGTTTAAACGAGCATCATTCGCTGTCTTTGCCTAGGTAAATTCATTGCTTATTTATTTTTTCTAGTAAACATTTCGAGTAGCGCGCCCTTTTTTAAAGGCATCCTTGTATATACCAACTTTTTTTTGGGAATGGTTTCATTGCTATTTTCCCATTGTTTAAACTACATGCTTGGTCCATCAAACTGTACGAGGCATACGATTTCTTCGACTATTCGGACAACGCTGTGGTGATAGATGAACTGTCAATTCAATTTCTTATTTGTTATAAGTCAAGAAAAGTCTGCGGAAGATTGTGGAATTCCACGTTCGCAAGCAAATTGCACATAATTGTAAAAATGATTGAATCTAAGCGCATTTACTTTGTTTCTACTTACTCATTTATGATTTGAAAAAAATTATCAAATCTCCCTAGATATTTATAGACGTATATTTGAATAAATGGCTCTAGTGTGACTGTTTCAAGATGGGTAATTTAAACATCACCTAGAAGACGCCTTTACAAACTGCCCATCATCACTCCATTTGCTTGCGTGATATATTGCCCAACGGAACTGATTCGAACATTATTAGTGCAGCTATTGATCATTTGAATGGTCACAATTGTAGAGCACAAACAGACAGGGAGTGAATCGAAATACTACAGTCTGTCAAATTTTAAATGTCAGACAATTTCGCTTGTGCCCAATTTACTATCGTAAATAATGCAAAAAACGTCATTTCCTCCGATGCTACAAATAAAATTGACAAGTATCCGTTTTAAAAAAGAAAACTATTTTCTTTTTTATCAATAATATCCACAAATCTCCCAAACATTATCCTCCACAAATGGGCTAAAATGTTTCTTTCAATTTCACCTGCCAATCTGCCATGTGTTTGAGGCATGAAGATGAACAGTCAGTTGGGGAGTCCACTTCATTTTGCGCACATGTTCCATCTGGAAGCAGATAAACGACAACCATCCATTAAGGATTACTGCCGTACATATCAGAATTATGTTAATGTTACCTGCATAATCATTAATGTAGATGTCGAAACAAATGACACATTTCAATATATCAATAACAAAGAACACTGGCCTCAGTTTAGTTGCGAGGATAAAAGCCTTCAGTTGAACGCACTGCTATTCCACGACGTATTTGTATTGATATACAAAGGCAGTACCCTACAACGTTAAGAAAACATGGGCACAATTGAATATTCTAAAGAAAACAGTTTTCATTTAATTTGTCCTACGGTTTACAGAAAATATGTTCTAAAGTATTTTAATATAAAAAAAATGTCGTTTCTCAAAACAACTGTATTATTTAACGAGTAATCAAAAAGATCTTTTGAAGCAAGCATGAAACGCGAACAAAGCCAAAAGCGATGAATTCGTAGCCAACAAAAAGTCACTGTACGTTAGTATATGATTTCAGACAGCATGCACTATCCGATATATATTTCTTCAACAAATTTAAATAGCACTGACTAATCGTGTGCGTAATACACAATTGATGTTCATTTATACACCAAAAGTACTTCTACAAACAAATTTAAGGAATATGATCTCCGAAATCGAACGCAAAAAACATTTTTTATTTTTAGCTGCCCAGTCCGCTAAGTAGATGGCATCAACCGATCACTAAAGTGGTGTATTCAAGATCATTTTGTAATAAACACATTTGCACAAGGAAGTAAGGTCTCCAATATGTAATATATATATATATATATATATATATATATATATATATATATATATATATATATATATATATATTAATTATAAATCTTAAATAAGGCAGATTTCTAGGTGGTCTTGAAAAAAAATGGAAAAAAGTTAGGTATTGCGGATGCTTTTATTTGCAACACTATTAATTTTCAGCTCATTAAAAATGCTTCTAGTACAAGATTTAATTGTATGCTTGTGTATTGCTTGTGTGTTTCTGTGCACGAATGTGTTTTTATGAACTGTGCGTATCCTATTTTCTATTTGTTGCATTATTATTGTATTCGCATTTACGATAAGTTCATCCTCTTGCTTTTTAAGGTAGATTATATAATATGTAATATAATGCAGTCGAATTGACTTCTAGAGTCAATTCAAATTCCTTCACATACCTATCAAGTAAACACTTTTAGCATTCGAAATATTTATAGATTAACTATGAATTTTAAATATTAATGATATTTCACGTTTGATATCATGACATTGGCGCACGCCTAACATAAGCAGGGGATATGTTGCAATGTTAACGATATATTTAACTCCAAATATTAAAACGATGCACATAAGCTCAGATGCTCCTTAAATGAGAATAATTTTCAGAACTTAGCTGTGTTTTTAGACAAAATAAATACTTACTTCATTAATTAATTTTATACCGGCTCGTTATACATTGAATTTCCCGTCTTGTTTAATCAATGTAACAAGAGTTAATTGCACATGTTTATTTATTAATTAACTAGTTAATTATGTAATACAATATAGAACGTAATTATAGTATCAATGTGAAGCCTTCAAGGAAATTAACTTTAAGCGTGTTATTTTAGAAGTTTTGACTAACCAATAAAAATTAAGCTATCAAGAAGTTGTCTTACTTTGAAGTATGCAATCAAAATTAACTAATTGAAGGATTTTATGTCGTGTCTATAAAAACGGATATGCTAATCTGATTAATATCCTTAGCTCGTGCAAAAACGTCACACCAGTTTGTAAAAAATGTCTTTTAAATTCTTGACAGACAATACTGAATTAAAACAGCCCGAATTCCTCTCGCGTACAAGTCACACGGTTGTCAAGAATATTTATTTCAGGAACGATGAGAACACAATCGCTTTATTGACTGAAGTGTCCATCAGGGTGGATTTTTAGTTATGAAGTTACTTACCATATTACGAATAGACAAAAATCATTTTGACGGCCTTAAAAAAGACGGTTGTTGAAGATCGTCCATTGTCGGACGTGGTTAAAATGGTAACTGTAATTTTTCTCGTAGCCGTTTCGGATGCCTTATATGACTGTTTTCCTATAGATGCCAAATACGAAAGGACGCATAATAAAGTAAGCTACGCTATGTGCTTTGGGTCATTTCTCATTATGTAACTACCGCTGTATTTACGTAAAACGGTGTAATCATGCCCAGGGAATCAAGAGAGAATTAATGAATTAATCGGGGCTTGACTTAGAAAAGACATCGTATAAAATTCATGTTAAGTATTTCATCAATTAAAACGAAATGCGAGCTTGAATTTCGTCGAATTGTACAAAATAAATTTAGATTATGATTAATAATAAAAAAACATAAATTCTACATTATTTCGCATGTAACTTATTACTTCGAACCAGAGCCCATACAGAATAATTATATTTAATCACAATTAATCAAATTTAAGAACATCAACAAATATATGTGATTATAATTTTAGTTTTATATTGATTTCACGTCGTCAGCTCTAGATAGATGTTGCCAAAGAAGATATATCAGCATTATCGTACACGTAGCTTATGAACGGCTTCATAGAGAAGGGACAGTTCGAAACCATCAAGTAAACAAAATAAGCCAGCTGTGCATCTGTTAATGTAAAGGAACCAAGATTTTACCAACCCGCGAGTGCTATCAATTGTCTTTTAATAGTCAATTGTGGAATCAAGTTCAACGATTACAGCGCTGTGCAAGAAGAAATCCTATTAAGGAGTCGATAAAGATCACATATCATCTGCACGTTGTTCATTTATATGAAGTACTAAATGCTTTTTTATAATTTCTTTCTTTCCTCTGCTTCTTGAGAATTGCGTGAATTCCAGAATGCATTAATGTCTTTTTAAGTTATTTATATTAACAGTAATAGCATGACTTTTAACTTTTCCAAATAAAAATCTTCGCTTAATGTATAACAAAATTTGTTAGAAATTCGATCTGCCCCCCTTTAACGCTTAATAAGGAAATTTTAAAAAAAATAATTTTTTATAAATTTCCTGAGATATTGATTAACATTTATCGAATTTTTTTGCTCAATGTGCGTAGTTTTGATCGTTAAATCTCGATTGTGAAATTACTTTATTAATATTTGTTTTGTCTTGGGTTTTTTCGTTATGTCATATGCTACACGCTTTGCTATTGCAGATAACTGCCACTTTGTAATTTAACATCAATTCAAAAATTTACTGGGTGTATAATGTAACCGTTTCTTTTGGTAATATTAATATTGATATTTATGAGTAATCACGTACGTAACAGCTAGTCCGAACTATCTTGATAATCTCCTGTTTTATATTGTGAAATTAATAATGCATGATTATATTTACATAGAATTTTTCTTAAATATTTATTTGAAAAAATAAACAAAATAATTATAAATGCAATACATTGGGTATGTAAAGAATTATCCTTATAAGATCTATGAATGCCGTGTAAAAATGTGACACAAAACCATTTGCATTAGAGCAACATAGCAGGTATTTTTAATGCATTAAATTATTTGTAATATTTTGTTTATTTACTCAACTTGATGTAAGTTCAATTTAACAATTTCATAGTTTATGCTGTTTTCAATAAAAAAAACGCGGCTATCATTCTCAACAACCAAATTTATATTAAAATGAAAATTTATATTTTTTTCATTAAAACAATATAATGTTGAAGAATTAGTTCCGTCGACGCCAGATTTACATAAAAAATCGTATGTCGATTAAAACCGACAGCGATTGTTTTCAGTTGGTTTAAATTTATTGCCACATATTAAGAAAAACCTGTCAGTATTAACGAAAACAAACATTCACTTAAAGTAAATAGTTATGTTCTCCAACGAACAATTAAAGAAGAAACGGCATTTCATTTAAAGCAACAAATGTAAAAACGTAAATAAAATTAACTGCACTATTTGTCCTTACTTCGACTTTACTTTACAATTTAATACAATTTTGTTATTTTATGACGCATCTGACTATTTTTATGCTTTGATGTGATAGAGAAATCAAAACCCTGTAGATAAGAACACTTTTGTTGACAGAAATCTCTTTGAGTTATGATTTTATTAATTAACGACTGAGACTGATTAATAACTGGACAGTGTCAATGTGGACACGAGTATTGGTAACAAACAAAATGATTTTGTAAAGTGTCTTTGCTTTTAATATTTTAAACCTTTTCTAAATATACTGAAATATTTTGCTAAATATTAAAATCGGGTGAAATGCGGTCCTAATGGTATTAGCTTGCGGCGGGAGAAAGCGTGTTGGAGCAAATAATCTGTAAATTTTTCATCTGGACACCTCCAAACTGTCACTATAGAGCAGATCCCGTGCTACGTCAATACGCGACATTGAATTAATTTTAAACAGGAGAAGCTCCTTATAAATTTCTTTCCAGTATAACATAAACACGGCATTATGTAGCAAATGCAATCGCTCATTTTTTCTCGTTAAGACTTTATTCTGCATTTACAAATAACTTGATATAACTTTCGCTTCCGGGCGTCGAAGCCCAGCACATATACCTAAGAGTCTTGTATACCATCCACTGTCATTTGTTGTAGTTTATAGAGAAAATGGGAAAGAAGTATGATAGCTTATACCACCTCATTTTTAACTAATGCGGAAAGGATATTTACATATATTACTAAGGCTAAAATGAAGTAAGGATTTTTATAAATAAAAATTGTAATTGGCAGAAGAGCACAAAAATATTTATCAACTGGCTAGATATAATTTTCATGTATATGAAGCTTAACCAAGCCGTTCTGTCATTAGCCCACTAAGGCAATCACGTATTAAGTAAAATAAAAGCACATCAAATTATACTAAATTTGTAGCTCACATTTCAATATAAGTAACATAGCTAGCACATAAATATATAAAATACATAACCTGAAAATGATTGCTGTCTGTTGGCCCTACCAGGTAGAGATTGCCTTGTGTCGGCATTAGTATAAAATTGAATAAGCCAGGCACTCAGTACTTTCTAGCTGCAATACTACACTGCAGCCTGGACATGAATAGGTGAGAATTTGCTCCGGATTTTTGCAACTCATTCACCACTTAATTAATGTCAC
>JAQBSW010013596.1:0-13593 GCA_029291075.1 Eudiplozoon nipponicum | reverse complement strand
CGATATTTATTACGAAGTGAGATACAGGGCGAGAATAGGAAGAAGCTTCAATAGCATTTTCACTCTTTCTACAAGAAAATACAATGTAATAATGTAACAAAATGAAATTAGCTTTCAACGTGAACTAATCAAGATTAGCAACAAAACACTAGATAATGATAGTTTTAATATGGCAATTATTCTAAAGAGATCAATTCTCAATATTGAAAAATATTGAATAAAGCTAGATGGTGGCATAATATATGGATGAATTAAGAAAATTCAAACAAAAGGCAAACACAATGTAATAACACTTATTTCTTCGCTATACCCAAGTTTAAGATTGCGCAAATGTTACAAATCTTAAAGATGCATAGCTTGAATGTTCTTGCATTGAATAAGATTTCTAATCAGACAACTAAAAACATTATCGAGAAATTAATTATATACATTAAATCGGGTTAAAATTGAATTAATTCGACCAGTTCAAATTAACCAAGTATGTAAATACCTGCTGTATAATAAATGTATACTTTCCCACTCAATGAAAATTACAAATGCATAATAATGTTATAGTCACGCCGAGAGATGAAATATTACATTTTACACAAACGCAGATATGGCGAAGCCTGTGGAATAAAAATTTATTTAAAATGACCGATTTCCTCGAAGATTTCATAAGCTATGACGTTAAGACGAGTAACAAAGAATGAAATAGAAACTCAGAATCATCTGCTTGACGAGGTGAAGGACCAAAATTAAGCGTCAGAAATTCGTAACAGTATTCTTCATCTACGAGAACTTCTTATGTTCAAGAATGTTGGTAATCGCCTGGTTATGAATGCAGTCAACAGAGGAAAAGAAGCTATACAAAGATCTGTTTGAAAATGAGCAAGCATCCAAAATCTTTTCAGAGAAACGCTTTAATTTGCAACTACACAAGTTTGACTCTATCAGAAAAACATTCTTATTGCTTTAACAAAACTTTTGTATATTGCCAAACGTTACGAACCAGGCGGCAGAGATAGGAACAAAAAGCCGCACAGGATAGTCTATACAATGATGATACACCAGGAATTACACACGATGAATTTTGGCCACTATTTAAAGTTGAACAACGTAAGGCCCATGCGCATTTTAGAGTTAGACACAAGTGATTCAATTTTATAAAGAACGAACACATAGAAAGGCTCCAATAATTGCGGAAACACAACGAAATTAGATTAATAAAGACAGACAGTCTCGGGAATTGTGCTTATGGATATCAATGATAATGTAAATCAACTAAGCAATGTTCGTGATGCTGGACAGAAGTTCAAACCATGCCAATTGAATAAAGACAAAGCAGAAACTACAGAGGATTAAATTTTCCGTGCGATCACACATATGTATGACACAAATCAACAAATAACCGATGACACTAATTCAAGGAATTCGATAACATCATACGTCAACTCAAAAAAGCACACGCGAAGCCAGAATACCCGAAGTGCCGAACGGCTGTGCAAGCGATACTTTTGACTGTATAAATAACGTAAAATCCTACAATGTCAAGAGTAAGACATAATTAACCATCGATTTACTTTGTGCGTTCATCGATAGTAACCACCCATCCATCCTCATACCTACAAATCAACTAAAAATTCTCTTCAAAATGTGCCCGAAGGATGTTCAATTTACCTTCATATGTCAATATGCCACGCAAGTCGATAAAGTGGCGTAAAGCAGTCTATTAGGAAGTTTATTAGCTAACGCATACATGTTCTATCTGAAAACAGCTTTTATGATCATAAATGAGGATGTCGAAACACATACCATGCTTATAGATTTTAAAAACGTGGACCATCACAATTAGTTTATTTGCCAGTGCGAAAACCCTTAGGCTAACGCATTGTTTTTTTCTCGACGTATTGCTAGAGATACAAGAAAATAGCATTCTAAAAAGGAAAATATATCAACAGGCATAGACTGGGCGGTAAACCCATCCCTGCAATTGAACAGTACAAAATTGTTTATTTATACAAATGTTATAGCTAGTTAGTGCACTGTGTAAGACAGACTAGCATAAGGAAGCGAATTCGAGAACATTCTAGATTACAGAAGGCTGACATAGGGAAGAACGATTCTGCAATAGCTGAATGACATTCCAAATCAAGTGAATTTACTAGAGTTCTTCAATGCCGGAAACAAAAAAGAATCATGCACAACTGAGGCTGTTAAATGCAACATTTTTCATCCTCAGTGTAATAAACAAAACAAGTTCGCAAATGTTGCAGATATAAACAGGTAATTTTTGCGCGTGTGTGCATGTGCACTTCCCGCTTCCTGGCTGTTGTTGTATTATGTGTGCTTAATCTAAATTAATCTTGTTTGATTTCAATAAATGGACTATACAAAATACTAGCTTTTAGAAGTTGAGTTATTGCAAAAATAACATGGCATACATACTTTATAATAAAACAAAACTTACAAAAATATATACTAATTTAATATTGTGCACCGTTATGATTACCGCAACAATGTGATAACTGATATTGGAAGATGACAAAGTACAGGCCACTTTCTGAAATAACAGAAGTTCAGCTAATTCGTTGCAACCGAAGGTGTATAAATATTTCGTGTAGTTATCGTCACTAAAAGTGGAAACTACGGTTTCTCACTAACATCAAAAAGGAAATCTAAACGATCTTCCGGAAGAAGCACATTTTCACTTCCAACTGTGGACCTCGAAAAGACGCTTTTTCATATTCTGGTGTTACTCATGAAGGATGGAAAAATGATGCTGAACAATGGAATGAACCACTAACCGTATTGTTAAGATTTGAGTTCGCTGTGTATATCAGAAAACTGATTTAAATTATCTTGATGAAAATAAATACATAAATAATCTTCAAACATTGTGCATTAATAGGCGCGTAATTTAATACACAACAAGGGAAGATTGAGACTGACTTAACAAAGAATATAAACTCCATCATTATAAACATTATTAATATGTTTATCTTCATCATAAACACAATAATCATCACAATCATCCTCGCCTATAAAAGCCTCGTCATGATCGTCATCATCCATATCATCAGAATAACTATGATACACAACCTGTAATCTAAGTAGGATTTATGATTAAACAATGGGTGGATCTAGGCTAGATAGTAACAACCTCACAGAAAATAGGCCGCCTAGGTGTCCATTCAATTTTTTTTAATTGGGTGAATAAACGACATGGCAGAACAGCGGAAACAACTTACCCGTACGTTGGGTGATTAGAGTATGATAGAAAACTTCGCGCCAGTTTATTGAATTTGGTCGAAAAATATCTAAAAAATCAAAATAAATAGATTAAAAATATGGATCAACAAGAATACTTGAATCCTGGCACAATTGCATTTAAAAAGCAAAATGACAAATGATGGAAAGGACAGGCAATTAGAAACTTTCTATGCTCGTATGATAACCAATCATCGATCTTTAAAGAAAGGTGCTTATAAGATTTTCCTGTATTGTCTAAAGGTCAAAAATGTGAATACATAAACTTGGGTTAGACATATTAATAAGAATATTTAAATTTCTTCGGAAAGCTGTGCAAAAGACGCACCTAACTCACAACAGACACACTAGCTTATGATCAAATTTTTGCATAAGCTCATTATAATAAATTGTTATCAGCTTGCTTTAGACCACTTGCTCACAAGCTTCACAGCAAAACGCTCATGTCAGCATGGAAAAGAAAGGAAGAGACAACAGGAAGACTCATGCTTTTAAAGTAATGAGACGTGTAACCGATATTAAGAACGATTACGTATTATGAGCTGACAGATCAACAACGATACAGTAGCGGAATCATTATATGGGAAGGATAACTTAACGAATAAATTTAAAAAAAATCATTACTTAATAGTCAGTTTTTCGCAGTACGCTGATGAGTCATGAAAGATCGAAACGCATCAGTACATGTGACTGACAGTAGTTTGGCTAAGTTAAACGAACATTGGTTATGCGAGTGCTGAATACAATTATTTAAATCAAGGTTGTGATTTTGAAATAAACATCAGACCATTACATACAAACATTTATCAGTTTAAATTTAGCATTGTATAACATAGAAAAGGCAATTCATCCAGTAGACCGGTTTCCTCATTATTGATAAATCGTCATGTACTGCCCCGAATTGGTCACGGTAAGGGCTAGAACCTGAGCACATCTGCTTCGGTATCTGTCGCTCTAACCATTGAGATATTCTGCTGCACGCTACAGTGTTCAGTTATATACTAACTAATTTTTCTTGGTCATCCTTTCGTTTAGATGGAGGTTATTTGGCATCTCAGACTTAGAGTTTAAACTAACCACCTCCAGCACGTTATTTGAGGAAGTGATATTGAATTAAAAATGTCTACAATTACACAACATTGGTTACTATCTTGTTATGAAAACTAGTCCCATTTTATACCTAAATATTTCAGTATACGATGCTTAGTTAATACTGACAAATATAAATATGAGGACTGGTGTTTATATCAAGATCGCAACCTTGATTTAAATAATTATTATCACCGCCCGCGCAACCATTGCTTGTTAAATAGATCGAACCTAGCACGTTATACAGTGGAAACCAGACACAATTAACTTGGATGCTTGTCAACGCACATCGATATGTGGTCGAAAAAATTCGATACTATTGATCATGGAATCCAATAAAATTAAGCCAAAAGATGACGTAATGAACAAAGCAAGACTGGAGAAGCCATTAGGATCGATTTCGAACACAGCACTTGTGAACCATAAGAACAGTGTATCACCTGACTGAGGATCGCAAAATCGCTCCATTAAATTAAACACGAACAAATAAATGCAAAATTTATGAATGAAACATGGAATACCTAGATAACAGTAAATAAATAAACAGAAAATATAAATAAAATTTACAATAAATTGTCGAGTCCTAAAATGCCCATTCCGCGAAAATCAGTAGCCGGATCTGATCCTTGAAACCCGATCAGTTTCCACTGCTTTGTGATTCGGCCTTGAAGTGCTTCATTCGGACAAAGGCACTCCCACAACTAGGTAAATAAAGAGAAATACACATACATTTAAACTTACCTACAGATATGTGACGGGTATTTAGACAGAAAAAATAAAATAGTATAAGTTTTAAGGCACAAAAGTAGATCGTTCTTCTACATGTAGGAAACCAGAAGAGCTTAAGCTCTAAGAAGACGAAACCAGATCCCCACTTGACCATTCGAGGGCCATCGAGTTTAGTTAGAAGTCACCAGTGCACATGCTTTGCTAAGTTTGTGCGGCCAATCAATGTTAACAAAAATGATAACAGACAAATTGCACTAGTAATGTACATAATTATCAAGTAATTTATAACAGCATCTGTTTTTGTGGTGTTTCAATAAGACTAACACAGTTCATTAAAATATTGCCTTCACAACTAAATACTACACATTAGTCATCTAACTGCAAATTTTAGTCTGTTAGTATGACATTACTTATTTAGAGATAATATTAAAGTATTTGGATTTTTGAAAATTTACATTTTGTTGATAAATACCACGTATCATCGACATCATGCCCAGCTATACAAAAGCCCAAAAGTGACTAATGCTTCACTGTCATATAATGATAAGCGAAAAAATATTTAAATAACAGAAATAGTAATTTAGACACAAATTGTTAGTGAGATTTACGAGAAAAAGAATACCTAGTTACTATTAGTACATTTATCAAGATAAATCACAGAAATGAGGCAAACTAAACCTCTCCACAACACCATTATGGCAAGGCGACATCAGAATTACAACTTCCTGGCAGGATTCACTGTATCACATCATAAACAGAGCCAAACCTCGCAGCTAACTCTGCTCATCTAAGAAAAGAAAGTTACGAAGATGATTCGACAATAAATATGCAACAAGATCGCCACTGAGCTCGATTCGATGCCATATCGCGCACGGTACTAACCAAGAACTAAGATGCATACATGGACCCCATCCTGACAGAGGAGTGGGTCATATACTACCCAATTTGGATGTTACTTTAATTGTTTCTGCCATGTCAAAATCTGCCCACCTTGTTTCTTACGCAAATTTGCTGCTGGATCAGAGAACAGAGCTCTACTGGGCAATCGAATTGAGGGAATACGCAAAACGTAACCGATCTAACGAAATTGATGGAGCCTTGTTTGTTTTTCTAACGAAGAGCACTTATTGGCAGATCCTAAAATACGTCTACGGATGTCAACATTGGTTATTCGTTGTTAGTAACCAACATGTGACAAATTTCTCAAACAACGATGGTCGAATGCGTCTAAAATTATCAACTCTAAGAGGCCAAGTTTCATTAGCGTATAGTAAAACTGCGCGTACAGATGCATTGTGAACACAACCTTTAAGACAGAGTGAAATAAATGCGTATCCTTATAAATGGCGAAGGATCGAGAAAACTACTCGAGCTTTCGCGATTCTCATACTCACCTCGTCAGACATTGTCTAAGTTACTGATAGAACTCCCAAGATATGTAAACCTGCCAACTATGTCTAGATCTTTACTCTGCAGTCGCAGAGTTGGAGTGAGTGGTGGATAATCCTGCAAAAGTATCATACATTTAGAGGGTGCGAATGTCATACCGAAAGACGGAACAACGTCTACTTAAGGTCGAGTGGTGAGGGGACACCATTTGTACCAAATTCCCAAGAAACTCCATGAAAATGGAGCCGGCTTATCCTCCAAAAGGAGTCAGCCGCAGTAAAGTAAAAATTAAAAGTCTACTTAAGGTGGCTTGACCAAAATCTTGATTGTCGAATAATAGTATGCTTGCGTCTGCATAGTCAAGATCGACTAGATTACCGCCCGGGAGAATTTCAACACCTGCAACCTGAACGCGTGGAAGAGTGTGGTTCACAATGGCATCTATTATAAGAAATTAACAAAAAATGGGGAAAGTGAACAGCCTTGACGAACACCACTGCTGGTTGTAAAATTGTGCGTTAATCCGTTGTAAACTTTTACACGATCAAAAGTGTTTGTGTAGAAAACGCATATAATATTAACAAATTTTGTGGGCACACAAATTTGCAACAGATTATCGAATAAAACATTGCAATCCACTGAGTCAAATGCATCCTTGAAGTCTACACATACAAATACGTATATATAAAGAAATGCCGATGTTTGTTAATCATACGTGAAACGAAGTTTTGCTGGTATATCAAGAGTATTGCATAAGCATGGTGAGAAAGGGAATTGGTCAATCTTGCATAGACAAATCATTTGGCTAATAGTTAATTTTAGGATTAATATTAACAGCTGCCATATTTGTAGACAGCGAGTTCAACTTACTATTCTATGTATTACAACTTCGTAAATCAATATCATGCAAGCTTACCACTCTAACTAGTTGCAACTAATTTATTGATTATTTTTTAATGGCTGCGAAGTGCGAGCTTCAAATGTTGAATCGCCACGATTTGCATTCGTGGTTTGCCGCTTTGCACTATCAATTTCGCAAAAATACGATTAATCCCCATTTCCAAGTACGCATCTATGGGCTGAGTGCGGATTTATCCCTATCTTTCGAAGGCTTCAAAATCATTCATAAAAACCCCTGGAAATGAGGTACGATCTAATCTTCGTTGACTGGCGACGTTTCGATTCCTACTTTCCGGAATCATCATTAGGCCTCTAATCAAACTTACAAAGTGCATTTGCTTAAGGTACGAATTCGCACCGAAACTCGATGCGTACTTTGAACTGGGGATCAAATCGGATCTTTGCATAATTTGTCGATAAACATGACGGCAAGATGAAAGTATTCAGCCATAATTGATGTAAATTCAGGTATGCATTAGAATGTTTAATTATCATCATCACCATCATGCAAAGCCATACAAAAGCCAAAAAGATTAATGTTTCACTGCCATATAACTATAAGTCGTTCATGGTTATATGTGGACTGTAAAAGAACACTAGGTTGCCTATTCCTAGCGAGGATGGTTTGTATTCGGAGTTTTTCTTCTCTTAGATAGTCAGCCAACCAAGGCTGATGAAGAGTATCTACTTTACTTTACTTTACTGCGGCTGACTCCTTTTGGAGAATAGGCCGGCTCCATGTGACATTTCATGGAGTTTCTTGGGAATTTGGTACAAGTGGTGTCCCCAGATGTCAGTGGCCAAAGATTTATTCAGCAGCCGAGACTTGCCCTTCGCGTCTGGAACGCCTGGTTTCATTCCGTCAAACACATTAAACAATAAAAATTACTGCGCAGTTAATCTAAACTTGAGTCTTCACATAAAACAGGATGATAGCTGTCTCTTTAAACCCGACAAGGTTCATGCTACCATTCCCGAACTGACTAACTTCTGTCAGTCGGTCGTCAGACCAGAATTTCTACGGCTACTGGCCACCCATTGCCGTTTAGCTCATTTCCCAATATGTTTATGTGCCGATGTGAAGATGACTTCTGCCATAGAATGGTTCTCTATTTTACTTGTTCTGTTTATAGTGTCTGCCTTTCATGACGAAATCGACAAGTGTGAGCAGCTTGTAGTCAACCGAGTGATGCGCGTACCATTGGAATGTCAGTAATTTTCAACACGATTTTACATACTGCTCGTCAGTCTGACAATTCCCATCACATAAACAGAAGTTGAAGCTGGAATGTGAAAGCAGCTTATCAAGTTCCTGGAACTTCGTATGCTTTTATAAGATATATTATTGTGTTACATGTATATCTGTAAGTATACCACTATAGGTATGTGTGGAAAGAGATTATGTATATCCACTCTGATAACGTATGTCTGATAAGAGGACAAGAAACGTCAGGAACACTCATAGTAGCTTCAAAAACGTTAGATCCGCTAAGAAATTAAACAAGGAGGCGGAGCTGCAAGACCAAGCACTGCTCATTAAAGGCTAGTTCAATTTTAAAAAAACAAATGATTAAACTATGGCTTACGACTCGACATAACGATGAGCAAAAAGTAACTTTGTAACAGATCATCAGCAGGCAAACAATTAAATCAATAATTGTAAAAATGAAATTGTATCAACAAAAGCAGATCTCTCAGAACTAAAAACATCAGAAATCTAAGATGCAACATATCTTTAAAAAAATTATTATCACATATGCTAACTGTGTCAAAGCTGAATATACTGCTACAAAAAGCAAGCACATAATTGAAAAACGTTCAGAAACCAAAACGGTTTAAAAATGAAGGTGGCTAAATTAGTAACGAATTCAATTCATAAATTGAATGGATAGACAAATGGGAAAACAATTGAAGAAAATAAAATTTATGTCCATTTTCCTTGGAGTTATTTAAAAAAATTCCTTGGCAAATGGTTAGACATACAATTTAGTTACAATAAAGTGTTTAGATAAACACCGCGAGGGTGAAAGGAAGTATCGCTCTGTCACTTCGACACAATCAAGAAATACGAATGTTAATTGGTTATGGTCAAAAATATAATAAACCCATGAAATATTTTGCATATAAAGGAGTACACTGACAGGATTTAATATGCACTTTGTCCATAATAACTAAGTCTTGCATAATGGTTCCATCCTTATTGGACACGTCAATAACTTTCATAATAACCACGATCGGGATTAAAACACATACGGTTATCTTAAAACTCATCTCTACATCGCTATAGCTGCGCATTCCATGAAAGCTTCAATTTAATATAAACGAGTGTTTATTCAGATGAATCCACTTGCGTTTTGCTTTTGATCTGAAGCTCCAAATAGCCATCTGGGAATGTGACTTTAAATTAAGATATAACGACAGGATGTTAATGTGTTGTTGGCATAAACTTTAAATGTAAGAAGATAGCAAATGTTTCGCCTTTATTAAACACTTATTGATAGTTGCCAGAATTTGAACAGGGATGCATTTGGTTGTCTTGCAACTAATTCTCCTTGCTTCCAAGATCATGCATTGTAATGCAATTTTCAGTTGTAAAAATTGTTTCTTACTTCATGTGTATCCTTTTGTGAATCACTTTAGAGAAAAGAATAGCCATTTCGCGTGTGCTAAGCTAAAAAATACATTAAACAGTTATAAACGATTCTGATCTCGTGAGTACACAAAGAACAGAGAAGACAGCATCTAAAGACATCACTGGCAAAGCTATCACCAAGGCCCTTGTTAAATCAGTGTTTCAAATCAATTTACTCTCGGTCAATTTTCAGTTTCACTAAAAGCGCCTTTCAAACGGGATAAAATTCAGGCTCTTTCGCAGTAGCTTTCTTCACTTATCAACTATGCAATAAACAAAACATAATTCAAACGGAATTATACTGCGCACCAACCGATGGAGCAAGGAATAAATATTTCTGCTGTTTTTCCGTGGGTTATAGAAGAATCCAAAGCAATTAATTCCTAGTGGGGATAGATGATTGATATTTAGAATAATTATAATCTTAGATAGCTTACCACCCAATGCATAAAACATCTCCCCAGTAGTTATTATTTAGAGGATACCTTTTATTGGGTGGTCTGTCAGACAGGATTAACGAGTATCATTTGCGAAGAATAGCAGGCTTTTAAAATTACCTGATGGTTTTGACTAACGCAGCTTTCATTGTTCCAGTAGTTTTCTTTTTTTGAAATATTTCGGCTAAACTTAACGATAGCATTAATCAGGCGCAATATACCTCAAAGTTTAACAAACGAAACTGGAGCAATGGAAGCTGCGGTAGTCAAAACGCAGATCAAGTAATTTAAATTAATCCAGCTTCGCAAAAACAATCTTCATTAAAGAATAGCAGGCTTATTTGAGGAACCAAAAAGCGTCTATGCCTCTTCCGATAGTAACGGCACATTATTCATTTGCAAGCCAAGAGCCTGGCTTTGATTTAGAGGCTACTGAAGATGCACACCATAAGGTATTTAAAGTGTCAATACATTTATCCTGATCCTGCTTTACAGTAGCAACAGCTTTCAGACACTTAAATCGGCAAAAATCTGAGTGTTTAAAGACAAATAGGATTTACTTGGGACTTGGTAAGTTCTGCTTTAATGGCAAAGGCTTTTCGGCGGCGATCTGTGACCAAGATATAGATATTAGTTTATTTATTTCTGTAAGTCGGAAATATTCACTCTAGGTCAGCCCTTATTCGATCTGGAGTTTCCAAGTGTTCAGCACGTGGCCCTATACTTTTCAACCTCAAATTCGCACAGTTGCAGGTTGAGGACAGCCTGTTCAAATATAAAGATGACATGGTAATAGTATTCTGTAATCCAACGTCGCCCAACAGTTCCTCATCTCTACTCATTTGATGAAACTTTCCTCAAACCCGTTGAATTCTCTTCCACCTTCAACTTGTTCCGTTCATATTGAAATAATTGACTCCGTCAAGCACCGTGGTATCTATATTTCTAAACTGTCGAGAGCGCCTACTCCCGGCAAATCTTCTCCCACTATTATTATTATAATCAAGTTTGCGGTCTTGATATAAACACCTGACCCATTAATTACTTACATATGTCAGTATAAACTAAGAATTGTATAGTGTAGAAAAGGCAATTCATCCAGTAGACCGGTTTCGTCCTTATTGGGAACTCATCATGTACTGGCCAGAATTTGCCGCGGACAGGACATGAATCTGTGTACGTCTGCTTCGGAACCTGGTGCCCACTATGGTTTACCCGACACTTACGAGTCATCTCTTTCATTCATAAGATCTAAACTTGCCTGTCACTGCCAAATTTCGCTCACTCAATTCACCCTTACGCTACACGCAATAGCAACTCTTCAATTCAACTATACTAACAATATATTTAACAAGATCTATCCCTTTTTCAAAGCGACAAGTGTATTTAACGCACTACCTACAAAAATTAAGCTCCGACCTCAGCATGAGCTTAAGGCGGTTCACATTCACTTCTTTAACAAATTCATATGCGAGAACTCTGATTGGATGCACAACTGGTTCTCACTTTAATAATAATACTGTCTTCACCCAAAGGCTTTTAACTAGTTTTGGAGCGTCAACTTACTTTTTGCTGTCTATAAATTTCGCAAGTCGCCTCAGACGCCAAACGTCATATCTGGACACTCCAATGCCATTTATGTTTACTGCATTCAAGTAGTGAGTACTTTGCTCTACTAATTCTCCTCATTTTGTTTCAGCAAACGGTCGGAAACTCGAAAATTCCAAATCTTAACTCCATTCAAACGAAGCCAATGAACCCTGGACGCGACACTGATATTTTTACTCGCCATAAGCTACAGTCTAGTCAACTTTACTCTAGTCAATACTACCTTACAGAAATACTAAAATTACGACAAAGAATTCAGACGATCGATGCCTGAAGCTGGTCCTACATCATCATCTAACGCCGTCTCAAATTCGCTCATACGACGACAGAAAATCCTGCATTGATATTCTGACTCGTCACGAGCTTTAATCTAATCGATCCTTACCTATTCAAATGGAATCTCTTTCTCCTCAGAACGAACTATCACGAAGTTGATGAAAGCGCTTCTCTTTCACAACTCCAATCAGTCTTATTGTTAAATACCTTTGCTAGTCACTGTTTCATCCAACTTTACATATCCCTACTTTTGAATTGTATCTTATCATTTCAATTGTTGGGCCAGATAGCCTTTGTTACCGAATAAATCTACTTTTAATAAATAATATATCAACATTTGTACAATTTACTAGCCGCAAGATCACTCGTTTAAATCCAACTGTTCGCCTTTGTTCATCTTACAATATATTTAAACGACCAGCTCGTTGGTTTCTGTAGCTACACATATAAAGTATGAAAATTATTAGTAGAAGTTAATGAGATAGAATAGGATTTCAAAATAGACAAGTTGGCGAGTTCAAAATCATAGTATGATTATTATCAGGCAATTAAATTCAATGGGTTCGATATATCTGTAATTAAATTAAACAGTTATGTACAGTCCATAACTAGAGAGGCACATTTTAATTAAATTAAATAATCCTAAAGGCATCATTAGTATTAAATTACCTTCATTAGCTTATCAACATGTTCAGAATCCATGTTATCAAAAGCACATTTTCTCTTACTTTCAACCAAGTCTGTTAACTGCCTATATTCACATATTTGTGTTAAAGAGGATTTCAGCATGGAATAAAAGCTGCCATAAAAGAAAATAGGTTACTTTGGGGATTTTGAAGAATTGATCCGCTTGATGCGGCAAAGTTCTTTAATAAACCCATTGATCTTACATTGTGAATTTAGCATCAAGGAAAATGGTAGTGAAAAATTTTTAGACAACAATAGAGATTTCTCTGAGAAAGTTAAAAAAAAGTTTATTTACCAACACTACGAATGCGTTCTGCATTAGCAACCGTTGAGCAAGCAATGCGCTGAAGTTCACACTTTCCTGTGCAAATTCGGAAAATAAATTTAATTTGATTGCGAAAGTAGTAGAAAAAAATATCAAAAAGTCTAACAAAGATAGCTAGAATCATAATTTATCCAAGCTGGCAAATGCCCTACACAGAAAAACCTATTACGAAGATAATTAATTATTCATTAATATTGTTACTGAAATACTTCATAATGTAAATAAATAATTTTATAAATTAAACGCTCATACAGAATAAATAAACAATATTA
>JAQBSW010013595.1:0-13593 GCA_029291075.1 Eudiplozoon nipponicum | reverse complement strand
TTAAATCAAGTTTGCGAGCTTGAAGTAAACACCAATCCCATTGTATTTAACCAGTCGTCGAACAACATAACAAAACTACCGCCAGCTGCAACGCACTGACGCGTTTCGACCTTCCATGATCATCATCAGAGTACGACGGCAAACTGACTATCGAGGATCAAACCACATTGAATATATATGGAAATCAAATTTAGATATGCGGCTCTCACCTCTAGCAGTCTCGCATACATTGAACTTGACTGGAAATGTCGGCTGCACAATTTCTATGCAGTCACGAACATTAACCGTTTGCAGCTTTCGCCACATATACATATATAGGCAATACAATTTAACAATAATTGATTGCGCGGGTGGTGGTAACAATTCTTTAAATCAAGTTTGCGAGCTTGAAGTAAACACCAATCCCATTGTATTTAACCAGTCGTCGAACAACATAACAAAACTACCGCCAGCTGCAACGCACTGACGCGTTTCGACCTTCCATGATCATCATCAGAGTACGACGGCAAACTGACTAGCGAGGATCAAACCACATTGAATATATATGGAAATCAAATTTAGATATGCGGCTCTCACCTCTAGCAGTCTTGCATACATTGAACTTGACTGGAAATGTCGGCTGCACAATTTCTATGCAGTCACGAACATTAAATTTTGCAGCTTTCGCCACATATACATATATAGGCAATACAATTTAACAATATTTGATTGCGCGGGTGGTGGTTACAAATTCTTTAAATCAAGTTTGCGAGCTTGAAGTAAACACCAATCCCATTGTATTTAACCAGTCGTCGAACAAAATAAAACTACCGCCTGCCGCAAAGCACTGACGCGTTTCGACCTTCCATGATCATCATCAGAGTACGACGGCAAACTGACTAGCGAGGATCAAACCACATTGAATATATATGGAAATCAAATTTAGATATGCGGCTCTCACTTCTAGCAGTCTTGCATACATTGAATTTGACTGGAAATGTCAGCTGCACAATTTCTATGCAGTCACGAACATTAACTGTTTGCATCCCTTATTTCTAACGCTGATGGTTCTTCGAGACAAACCTTCCACACTGCGTTTAAGTGGCGTCTAATGTTGCGAGGAGTATTATTATGAGCCAAGCCAGGTGGAATTTGGCGCATCGTTTCGAGTATCTCCATAACGTTTACAGAGAGCCAATGATTTTTTTACGGGAACCTGAAATTCAACATACATACATAGTGTAACTCATCTTGGACCGCAGTAAATTCTGATTTTCGCCATCAAGACCAGTTAGCTTTGACTTTAGAATATCGTCATATTTTTGTCAAAAGCACGGTTGTTTGAGTTTGCTTACATCAATTTGGAGTTTATTCTTATTTATTTTCACGGAAAATTTTAGTGCAAAACAACCGTGGATAAGTTCATTGTCCGAGTAGACATGTGTTCCAAAAAAATCGAAAATCCTGGATGCAACCAAGCCATCTATAATGGCTACATGATCTATTTGAGTCCACCGTTGTCCGGGAGCTGGAGGACGCCATGTGGCACAACGTCTAACACTACGTCTGAAGTTTGTACTACTTAAATATAATCTATGTTCCGCGCAGCTATCCAAAACCTGCTAACTATTATCGTTCACCTTCGAGCTTAAGGTGTATCTTCCACCTAAATGAAATTCTGGGTTACTTAAGCGCCCAACTTGAGCATTCATGTCACCCATAACCCAGACTATATATGAATTGCGTGCTCTACTTAGTAAGGACCTTAGTTCGGAGTAAAAAGCGTCCTTGCTTTCATCTGTGCTGCAATCGGTAGGAGCATATGCAGATACAACGAAGAGGCAACGTTGATTACGATTTTTGTATTGATTTGAGTAGATGTATTTAAAGGGATCCATTCAATTAAGCAAGCTTCAGCTCGTGTGCTAAGGACAAAATAAACGCCCTATTTACCGGCTTCAGAGAACTCCGTGGAACCAGATGTTCGAAGCCATTAACGCGTAGATAGGGATGGTGCAACCAGTTCTGTAATGCACGTAGGATCCTGTATTCTGGTTTCAGATACGCAACATATGTCGATTTCTAATTTATCCAACGTTCGTGCAAGAGCTTTTTTGTCCAACTTGTTTTAATGTTCGCACATTAAATGCGCCTATGTTAAAACCTAACTTAGGTTTAATGAATGATAGTCTACTTAAACTATTTTCGATATTTGGCAACCCGATATTAGGCTCAGTGATATGATCAACACCAACCATATTCATAGTATCTAAAAGAGCGTTATTGTTAGATTGAGAAGAGGAAAGGGAAGGAAAGAAGGCAGAATCGGAGATAAAGTTGCCTGCAGTAGCCCGATTTCGCTTATCCACTCTGCACGGCTCAGCAGATAAGGCGACCCTTTTTATACTGCAGGACGGCCGATGCAGTATGAAATAATTGTAATTCGTATCGTTCATGGTTATATGTGGACTGTAAAAGAACACTAGGTCGCCCATTCCTAGTGAGGATGGTTTGTATTCGGAGTTTTCCTTCTCCTAGATAGTCTGCCAACCAAGGCTGATGAGCACTATCTGCCCAGATGCCAGTGGCCAAAGTTTTCTTCAGCAGCCGAAACTTGCCCTTCGCGTCTGGCACGCTTGCTCTCATTTCGTCAACACATTTAACAATAAAAGTTACTGCGCAATTAGACTAAACTCGATGCTTCACAAGAAATGCGATGATGGCTGTGTCCTTTTTAGTCATGCTACCATTCCCGGTCATTAGGCCGGAATTTCTATGGCTACAGGCAATACGGACAAATACGACAACAAGGACGCTTTCAACTTCGACCAAAGTTCTGTACTAAGTAAAGCGATAAGTAGAGATATAGACCCGGTTATGGGTGACAGGAACGCGCAAGTTTGGTGACTAAGCCAACCAGAATTTCATCTAGAAGGCTGATACACTCTAATCTCAATATGCAATGATAATGTTGAGCGACTGCTAAATAGCTACGCAGAGCTCAGATTATACTTGAATGGCACGAACCTCACAATTAGTGTAATACGTGCCACATGTAGTCCTCCAGTCTCCGAACAAATGTGAACTCATCTAGGTAATGTAGCAATTAGTTATAGACGGCTTAATTGCATCCATGACTGTAGTTCGTTTTGGAACACGTCTATCCATTATGAAAATTCACTTACCTGCTGTAAATTTTAACTCACATTTCCTGGGAATCAAAATAATAATAAAGATCAAATAAATGTAAGGAAACTCGAACAGATATATTTACAAAAAAACGAATATTTTCAAAAATCAATGTTAACTAGTCTTTATTGTAAAAACTCAAGCTTATTGTCGCCAAGTTAAGATCTGCTATACATAATTCAAGTACTACTGTATGTGGCATTAAAGGCTCCCGTAAAATGATATACTGGGTCTCTCAAAGTTTTGTGGAGATCCTCGAATCTGGGCACCGAATTCCTGCCAGCTCGTAAAGCTATTAATCAACAAGGATAAATGTTACCCAAACCAATCAACTCAGTTAAGAAACAATCTGGTGAATAAACGCGCAAAGTCAAGTTGAACAATGTCTCAACTACGCCTTTTTTCATTGAAATGTTCAGTAGCTGTTGAAATGTAGCTATTGCGATGTCCAAGTCTTCTTATGTCAAGCGGATCTGAGCAATGATTCAACGGTTCTACGCTTGAGCAGCATATAAAGAAATGATTGACTATTATCCACCTCGTATTTAATAGTAAATATAACATTCGGGTGCAATTCATTGAATTCATTAAGCTGTATTCCGGATATAATACTCACAAAAATATCATCAAAATAACTATTGCATAGTTTCATTTTACTTAACCAATCAACACTATTTCGCTTCAACATACACATAAACATATCGATAAAGGGAGCTGCTAACTTAACTACTCCCCTCGTCCTGCATATGGTAGCAGTGTAATGGTGTAACGCAAACATTAGTATAAATGCATATGAACATAATTCAAGAAAGAAAAGTTATATCACACGTTAATTATATGCAGCTTTTTAACAATAATTGTTTGCGCGGGTGGTGGTAACAATTCTTTAAATCAAGTTTGCGAGCTTGAAGTAAACACCAATCCCATTGTATTTAACCAGTCGTCGAACAACATAACAAAACTACCGCCAGCCGCAACGCACTGACGCGTTTCGACCTTCCATGATCATCATCAGAGTACGACGGCAAACTGACTATCGAGGATCAAACCGCATTGAATATATATGGAAATCAAATTAAGATATGCGGCTCTCACCTCTAGCAGTCTCGCATACATTGCGCAAAAAAATATTGTTAAATTGTATTGCCTATATATGTATATGTGGCGAAAGCTACAAACAGTTAATGTTCGTGACTGCATAGAAATTGTGCAGCCGACATTTCCAGTCAAGTTCAATGTATGCGAGACTGCTAGAGGTGAGAGCCGCATATCTAAATTTGATTTCCATATATATTCAATGCGGTTTGATCCTCGATAGTCAGTTTGCCGTCGTACTCTGATGATGATCATGGAAGGTCGAAACGCGTCAGTGCGTTGCGGCTGGCGGTAGTTTTGTTATGTTGTTCGACGACTGGTTAAATACAATGGGATTGGTGTTTACTTCAAGCTCGCAAACTTGATTTAAAGAATTGTTACCACCACCCGCGCAATCAATTATTGTTAAATTGTATTGCCTATATATTTATATGTGGCGAAAGCTGCAAACAGTTAATGTTCGTGACTGCATAGAAATTGTGCAGCCGACATTTCCAGTCAAGTTCAATGTATGCGAGACTGCTAGAGGTGAGAGCCGCATATCTAAATTTGATTTCCATATATATTCAATACGGTTTGATCCTCGATAGTCAGTTTGCCGTCGTACTCTGATGATGATCATGGAAGGTCGAAACGCGTCAGTGCGTTGCGGCTGGCGGTAGTTTTGTTATATGTATCTTTTATTTGTTTTCTTTCTTAAAGCATTATTAGTTAGACCGTGACAACGATGACAGAAAACTGCTATCGACATGTTGGAGTGGATATTATTGACAATGATTTCATTTTGAAAGAAATTTGCGCCAAGTGATGGTTAATATTTTTTTAAATCTTATTATTCGTAAAAATAAGGAGTAAGGATCGTGAAATGGACAAACTCAAGCTTTGATCGAACAATCAACAATTTATTGTAAAGGAGAAAACACTATTTTGTTGCGTTTAAGAAATATGATTCGATGCAGATATATTTATTTTAAATTGACTAAACCGTTGCCTAGCGTATAAAAGTAATATTTGTAAATAATAATCAAAATAACTTAAATTCTGAGACCTTGTTTCGGCAGCAAATTCGGTTTCATTATGAATGTGATAAAGCAAAGAAAGCTTCACCATTAAAGTATTTGCACAAATATTATTTGCAACATCATTTTACCCTTAGTGGAGACTACACAATAACTATAAAATTTATAACTCGCAAAGAATAAATCATTTCACTAGATTTGAGAGCTTATTTTAAAATAGATACCTGAGAATTGGAGCATTGCACAGTTCTGCATAACGCAATAAAATAGCGGAATTCTCGGGACACAGAAGAAACAATAAGTGACTGACAACGGCTTTCTTAAGACGAGTCAAGTGAAATGTTTCGGCCAGTTCAAGACACTCAACTAGACAGGTTGTATCGCTTCTTGTGAAGTCCACCACTCGATCGTAGCAGTAGTCGACCACCAATTGAGCACCAGCCGTGCCGATATGTTGCAGGTTGAATACGTGCACCTGCCGAAGCAGACTAGCATTAGTCGCTTTGTTGTCTCCGGTAGCATCCTTAATGTTAACCAAACGAAAAATGATCAGTAGACTCGCCTTCGGCCTTTACTACAACATCAATGTTTATAGAAATCAGTGAGATCGGTAAGATTTAAAAGAAACATGTTGCGCGACAGGGAATAGAATATTTACCTGATTATCGGTTTGCGATCCGATTTGTTTGCATCCTTTGTCTTCCTGATTTTTGCTCCATAATTTTCGATATCCAGATACGGATATCGTTTTTCAATGGAAAGCTCATCACAATAAGTTGACAATCAATATGTCAAGTGGAAATATTAGTTTAAACTGCCCCATTTATACTTGTTGTTAGATCTCTTAAGCATAAAATGCTAGGAAAGTGTCTGTCAAATTGGTTTGTGTATATGTCTGCAAGCGTACGCCATGTCTGTGTGTATGTATTCTCGTTTGTTTTTGATTGAGGAGTAATCAACTATTGCACGTGTACACTCATCCCAGTGAAATGACAGCGATTTAGCAACATCTGACTAATCACTAGATAAGCGTATGCCATCTCTGTGTGTTTGTGTGTGTGTGAGCGTTTGCTTAAGACTGAGAAATAATCTGTTACATGTAATTAACGGCACGTGTAACAGAAATTCACATGAAACTAAAATGATAACTGTCATTTCCTAAATGCACACGTCAGACCTATTTTTACACGTACTATCCTAAATGAAGTAATTACGAGTGGCATCCTGGAGAGGAGGGGGCAAGATACTGTGAATAAAGTAAATAATTTAGACTTAGCAAAACGGAAAAGTATTCTATTAAGGTGGATAGTTAAAATAAAAATAAAATAAGAATAAAAAGGGGTCGTAAAAGAAGTTGAAAATTGTTTGATAAAGAAAGATGCAAATAAATGTTTGTTAAAAGATGCTACACTAACAACAGAACGTAAGATAACAGATAAAATAAGATAACAAGTAATCAAGGATGAAATAATAAGTTAATCAAAAATAAATTAGGCGATATTGAATTACTCACTCTCCACCTCTGTAAGTTAATATCAGTCCAGTGTTCTTATTCTTTTACTTGAGCGAGTTTTTGATTCTGATTCTGATTCGTGCAATCTTCGTTTTCTACCATTATTTAGTGCTGTATTCCAAATAGGACCTAGTGATTTTTCTACGGCTGTTTCATTCATTATGTCATTTCTCGATTTAATTTCGATGGATTCTCTAATCAGTCTAGTCGATCTGCTACGGCTAAAAATTGATATACGTCTGCACCCATCCCAGTTAATAGCATGTCCTGTCTCTACTGTATGGCGTGCTAGATCTGATCTATTAACATGGGCATACTTGATTGCGGTTTTATGTTCTCCTCTTCTAACCTTAATTGGGCGCATGGTTTCTTTCACATACATCAGGTTACAGTCGTTACATGGAATTTCATATACTCCTGATGTGTCTAACGGTTCTATTTTCTCCTTTTGGTTGGGAAGTTTAATACCCAGGGTAAGGGTCTGTTTTAAAATAGTACGTATATTGTATTTTGCTGCTACCATTTTGATTTTCCTACTTAGTTTAGAGTCAGGTATAACCATTACCCTCCGGTCATCTTTTGCTTTATTTGACTTCACGTACTTCCAGTCATGATTAAATTTACTTATAACGCTCATTATAGTTGCTTCAATTAACTTTAGAGGATACCCATTAGCACTGAATATTTCTCGCAGTCTACCTAATTCAATATCTCTATGTTTTTTATCTGTTAATCTTAAGCTTCTTATTATCATCGATTTTAAGATACCGATTTTCATTCTATATGGATGATTTGAATCGAAATTAAGGATACCTGAGTAAGTATCCTTCCTATAAACATCCCGTTCTAGTTTTGTACCATTTCTAATTAACATATTGATTGTCAACTTATTATGATGAGCTTTCCATTGAAAAAGATATCCGTATCTGGATATCGAAAATTATGGAACAAAAATCAGGAAGATCGGTAAGATGTACATAATCGGCAATTACACGATGTTGAGGAGGGCATCAATAAAACTCGGTGTAACTCGTGCAAAGTAATTTATACAATGCGGCCATATAGTGCACAAAATCACACAGGAAGTAATTAAAATGTCTGTCTAACACAAAACAAATCAAACACAATGCTGAGTTAAAAGGAAATTATAATTTACCTGATTTGACAACCAATTGAGATTTCACAAGACAGGTGCGCGGCACAAATGTGTATGGTTATATTTGCCGTGTACAAATTAGACTGGCTGAATTTTAATTGACTCTTAGACTATTTGTTTTAACTCACATTTTGAAATGACGTATCTGATGGTGCGCTCAGTTCTTCTGGTGGGAAGCCAAAAAAACAAAACACACCTTCAACAACATCACGTCACAATAAGTGATAGAAAATAAGGAAAGACAAACGGTGCAAGAGTGAAATTCCACTCCAAATTCTAGATTTATAATCACGGCAGGCTAATTTTTAACAATTATTTTAATTTAATTAGAAAGTCGCTGTTTTATTCATTAGATAGTCAACTCCTCATTTACTTTCCATAGATTCCGAAAGCAATCTCGCATTCCTCTTGCGCAACATAACGCTGTGTCTAGTCATCCCAGTTAATTTTATGTCCAGTCTGCGTGTTATTTACTTGTATAGCCGTGCTCCTATTATATAAATAAAAGTTAATTAGTCAGATGATATCGTGGTTGAACCTTAATTAAATAATCTACTTCATAATGGCACCAACAGAAATAGAGTCAAACAACATTGAATAAAGTGAATTAACGCGCTCATGTTTTTCTCAATAAAGGTTACTACATACTCCCACATGGATAGAATCTTTGTGATATTATTTTAGCAATAGCCACCTTTGAGACTAAGAACACACCAAGGGGCCTAAACAGGGCTGGCAGGAATTCAACAAAGAAAGTTCTCGCAGAAGCTCCCGTATTAGGATGAAGCAGTCAGCACAATAATGAAAGCAGACTCCCAGCCGCAGAAGTGAACATAAATTAATAAATATTTATAATTCTGTTTTACTAGATCGATGTTATTTATACAACAAAAATCCCATGCAGAAATCATTCAAACGTTTGTAGACTAGCCTAGGATTGTTTTATATTCATCTCTGATCACTTACGAATTGAAAGTAATACCTTATTCATTTCTATATAAAACGTTTCCTATCTTAATTTTTTAAACTATCAATTTACCAACATTTCACCAAATTTTCGCCTTTAATAATTAAGTTTCATATTTAACAATCCATTTTTCGGTACAGTATTAAAACGCGTATGTTTGAAATAGAATATTTATAAATGCACACACTGAAACAGCAAATTCACTAGTGTCAAAATTATAAAGCCAGTCATTGTTAATATCTCTGTATAACTTTACAAGGCTATCCAAATCAATTCTGGAACACATAATATGAGCACTTGTAGCTGTAGTATTCTAAACCTTGGTACACAACATTTTTCCATTTAATGATAATTTATGACCTAGTCCTTTAAAATGATTAACAGCCTCATAACCATCACAAACAAGAAGACAAATTTATTTTAAATATAAAAAGCAACAAAAGTATTCCAAACAGGACACGTTGGGTATTCGTGCAACAATTTCAAATTTAAGCGAATGCTTCTTGTGTGGTTTTGGTGAAATTTAGCATGTAAAAATATCCATCGTGTTTGTACCATCTACTGAAGCGGCAACCATAGCGTTGTAGTACCGTGTACCTTATCGATACCATAATGTTGGTATCGGGTGCTGACACAAAATCCCTAGTGTGGTGCCCTTTACAGACTCGGTATATATTTTTATATATAATGAGTAAACTTTAAAGTCGAATTGTCAAAGACTTTATATGAAGTTAGCTTCACTATTGCAGGTTTTACTCATTCGTATAGGAGTTTGTAGCGTCCCAATTTACAACACACCTCACCCAAATATAGAGCGGGTAAAGGGCGTTGTACCGGCTCCTACAGATGAGTCGCCAGTAAACACGAAACGAATGTGCACGGAATTAAATTTTCGCTCATACTGTCTTTAGTTTGTCCTTCAGGTCATATTTGAAATAATTTTTTACAGATTGCGCAACACCTAATACACAATGGCGTATATATAAGCTCACCGCTAAAAACAGTATCTAACTGTTATTTATTTAATTGAATGATGTCATTATAACCGCGATATGTGATAACTGATATCTATTAATGCCAGAGTGTATGGATTTGCTGGAGTAACAGGTGTTCCTAAATGGTAATAATTCTCAATAATGGTGACCTATAGCATACATTGAAATCCATTGTGTTGGTACTATGTATCGACTCGGAAACAGTAATGTTGGTACCGTGTACCCTGTCGACAAAAATAATGTTGGTACCGGGTTCTGAAACAATAGCCTTAATGTTGATACCCTATACAGACTCGGTATATATATTATATATTGTGGGTTAGCTTTGAAGTTGCATTTTCTAAGACTTTGTATGAAGATACCTTCACTACTGCAGGTTTTCACATTTGTATAGGAGAATGTACCGTCGAATTTTTTTCCACATTCCTCATTCACATGTAATGGGTAAACGGCGTAATACCAGCTCCCAATGATGAGTCGCCATTAATCAAAAGCAGAAGTGTACGAGATAATATTTTTGGATCATGCTGTTTTTGGTTTATCCCTCTGATCATTTTAGAAATAATATTTTACTAGCTGCGCAAAACCTAGTACTCATTTTCATATCAGTTCTCTGCGACAAGCAGTATCTAACTGTTATATATTTAAAAAAATGCTTTCATGATTACCGCGAAATGTGATAACTGATAATGATAAAGGCCAGCATGTTTTGGATTTGCTGGAGAAAAAGATGTTCATAAAAAGTTGTAATTCTCAATTTTGGTGAACTTTAAATTTATTGTGTTGGTACCATATGCCGACTCGGAAATCATAGTTTTTGTACAATGGACATTTTCGGGCCCATAATTTTGGTATCGGGTACTGACACAATAGCCCTAGTGTTGGTATTCTTTACAGACACGATATATATTGTATATAGTAAGTTAGCTTTGAAGTCACATTCTCGGAGACTTCATATGAAGTTAGCGTCACTACTGCAGGTTTGCACATGCGTATAGGTGTTTTTACGGTCGTTTTCCCACATTTCTCACAAAACCTTATAGTAGGTAAAGGGCGTAATACCGGATCCTACCGATGAGTCTTCCGTAAGCACGAAATGCATGTGCACCAGATTATGCTTACCATTCATGCTACCTTTTTCTTATTATTCTGGTCATATTTAAACTAATTTGTTACTATGCGCGCAACATCTTACACATAATTGCATATAAATTAGTTCACCGCCATAAACAGTTATAGTTAAATTCTGTCTTATGACCGAATTATAACGGTTGTTTTTTCTTACAATTAATTTTCAAACAAATCTTTAAGAAATGCCTAGTGAGGTCATACATTTCTTGCGATATTTTGTTATTAGAGAAGTTAAAACCTTTTGGATCAATTGGAAAGATGATCAATAAATGAGACTATTTTATCTTATTTCAGAAAATCAAAAATTGGATCTCAAATATAATATACTACAATATTGATACTTGAGATACTCTAGCTGTAATTTCTAACAATTTGGACTGCATGTAATTTAGTTTTATAATTATGTTTCTAATATATATAAATAATAGCTACGCAATGTAAAGATAAACAGATGATGATGATGAGGAATTCAGCTACCCGCTTTTTCAATATGTACGAAGTAAAGAAGTAAATATTACACTCAATATGTGTAAAAATGAAAACTATTGCCTTCTTTAACTGTGTTAAACACAAAGATTTTATGAATAAATTTATGCTTTAATTTATCAAGGAAATTCAAATTCATGCTACATATATTAAAAAATCTTATTAAGCATCATAGTGAAATAGCTAGATATAAAAAAGAATCATGAGATAACATAATGTGAAATTTTGTATGTGTTAAAAATATCTTACATTTTCTTCCTCATAATGAAGAAAACAAGTTCTTGATTGTAACACATCATTCGGACAAGCAATGGATGGTGAACCTGAGAATAACACGTGTGAATGCAATCTCACGATTCCATCCCGACAAATCCACTTAACATCGGTTAAGAGATTCTGTTTTCGCAAATCTTTTAATAAAAACGGGCATTCGGATGCTCGATGACTGAAGTCGTACAGACCGGGAATTTTTGGAAAACGGCGCTCTGGTTCGATTTTCATAGCGATTCAAATAACAAAACTAAAAAAACCAAAAAGTATAAAATATCAGATATGCTTCTCTCTGCCCTAGTAGTCTCGCATCTATTGTACTTCACTGAACATGTCAGAAGCACAATTTCTATCCAGTCACGCACATAAAATAATTGCATCCTCCGCCAATCTTATGTAATTTATACAATTAAATAAACATTGATTGTGCAGGTGGCCAAAAAAACTTTTTAAATAAAGTATTCCTAATTAAGATAAACATCAATTAAATTTTTTGGAATGCGAGCCTCAATAATATACATATAGTCCTTTCCGGGAGTGGCCAGTAAGCACGAAACGAATGTGCATGAGATTATACTTTCCGTTCATGCTGACTTTGGCTTGTCCTTCTGGTCACAACTGAACTAATTTGTTACTAGGTTCGCAACACCTAATAAATACTTGCATATATATTAGGTCTCCGCAACAAATAGTATTTAACCTGGCGACTGTTATTATTTCAATTTCATTTATTACTGTGCATTCAACTTTTGTTTATTTCATCTGATTTATCATCCAGACGCGCAAATTTTGTATTATCATTCAAAATATTATCTTCCTTTTTTACATAATCTACTTTTTTATCATAACAGCGCTCTTGTCTTTATCAGCACGAAGCATTTTGAATTTTGCATATCTGTTGATATCTATAAACGCATTTAAACGTTGCTTTGTCAATGCATGCCGTTCTGCGCATTTGGATGATTACAAATTTGAAGCCTGGTCAACTACAGTAGCCTTGAAACAATTTTATAATCAATCCTTGTGGGTACTTTGTCGGCTATTTGTTCACATAGCAATTCAAATGCTGCCTAAAAATCAATATCGCTTTTACCTGAAGGATGAATTCCATAATTTTGGCCCGTCGATTTTGCCTCCTGTGTTAGCTGATTGCACCCCTCCTGGCAGAAAAAACGAGCCTAAAAGGTATAATTGACCAGTGCGCACTCTACAAAAGGTATGTAGATGATATCTTGTTGATCATCTCAGAAGCAGCAGACCCTTCCGAAATCCTCAAACAAGCAAATGGAGTCGATCCAGACATCAAATTCACTCTCGAGGTAGAGAAAGACGACAGTTTTCCCTTCCTTGACATCAAACTCACTTGAGAAGAAAACGGGGTTTTGACACTGGCCATAGATAGAAAATCCACTTTCAGCGGACAATACATTCACTACAACAGTAGTGTGCCAAAATCCCACAAAAGAAACTTAGTAAACAACCTAGCAAACAGAATCAGGAAGATCTGCTCTGAACACAAGATTGAGGAAGAACTGGGCTACCTCAGGAAAATTTTGCTAATGAACAACTACCCAGAGCGTTTCATTGATGTCAACTTCAGACCACGGCAGATTCGTACTAGAGAGGATACCGGCAAGCAGGTTATCCTAAACTTACCATTTAGAGGCGACGTACCGGCCTCAATAATTTCACGGCGGCTGAATTGAATAACTAAGGACAACTTTCCCATTGTTAAAGTAAATATGACATTTAGTACACAGAGAATCATGAGGTTGGATGCCGAAGATCAATTG